>PVIC010010736.1:0-42795 GCA_004025085.1 Thryonomys swinderianus
AGCTCAGAGCCAGCCTGAACTACAAAGCGAGACCCTGTCTCAAAAAAAAAAAAAAAAAAAAAAAAGATATGTTCAGTACATGTACCCACTCCCCAAGATGAATATAAACATCTACTCCAAACACAAATGAATTTAAAAAAAACAAAAGAGCCGGGTGTGGTGGCTCACGCCTGTAATCCCAGCACTCGGGAGGCAGACAGGAGGATTGCTGAGTTCGAGGCTTGCCTGGGCTACATAGAGAGCTGAGGGCCAGCCTGAACTATAAAGCGAGACCCTGTTCTCAAAAAAAAAAAAAAAAAAAAAAAGAGTGGACTCCAGAGAAGTAGCTCTGAAAGTCACTCTTCTGGACTTTGAAAACAAGTATCTCCTCCTCACTCCTCTTTGCCTGTACAGGCTTATCCCTCAGGCATGAATAAATCAATCTGCTTCATAGGGAAGGGTAGGGAACTTACCTAAACAATAGGGGTTACTAGGATTGAAGTTCAAGGCAAATTCGTGTGAGACCTGAGGGCAAGAATGAAAATGAGGATTTTAGGCGGGTATTTAGCTCAGTGGTGCTGTGCCGGCCTTGAAAGCAAACGTAAAGTCCTGAGTTTGATTCCCCTGTATGGGGGAAGATTTTACTAGTGGCTAAATTTCTGGTAGCAGCACTGGAAAACAAGCTGCCAGCTCTGACTAGGCCTCTGAGGAAGAAACCCCAGCTCAAATCCAAAGCATCAGAACTGGCAACATGATGGTGGAGAACAGCAGCAAGATGCTGTAGCACACTGACTACAGGATAAAGTACACCCAGCAAGATACTTCGATAACCATTTGAATTTGATACTGTGTGATTAAGTTCAGGAGGATAAAGCCAGAGCACTGTAAACATGGAGAAAGGAAAGAGAAACCAGTCCTCAGTCTATTGCTGCTCTGAGATGAGAAGGTAGTCTTATGACAGTAGAAAGACCTCCCCCAAAGACACTGGCATTCCCTGAATGCCACTTGCTGGAACTGCTGGGGGCTCAGAAATCAGTAGGAGCTACAGATAGAGGAATCCTGGCTGGTGTTCCCATGTCACAAATTCCTGCTGGGCTAGGCCATGGGGTTGGTGGGCCATCTGAACAGGTGACAACCCCACAAGAAAGAGGCACCGTTGCAGCTGCTGCGACTGCCACCATAGCCAGTACTGTGGCAGCTCCAACCCAGTACCCACCTAGCCACAGGCATCCTCCCTTCCTCACCTATGGGCCAAGGAACATCCCCTTGAGTAATGATAGGTTCTCCTCCTGGCATGTGCCCAACCCTGGGTCTCTTAATGGGAATCCCTCCCAGACTAGAAACCCCCATGGGTATGTCCTCTTCAGGGATGCAGTCCCCTCCTCCAGGCATGTGAGGCCTTCTTTGACTTGGCCAGAGTTATTGGTCAGTTATGGAAGTAGCACCACAGACGTGTGGGCGCAATTCTCCAAGGCCACACTAGCAGAGGCCTGTTATGCTGTTCGCAGAGTCTCACTGATTGTCTGGGCCTTATAGGGCTTCCCTCCCCTGGGAATGCTCCACTAAGGCCCTAGACTCAACTTGCCCTCCACTGATCCCTGCCTATTCCTGTGAGGCTGTACATAGTCCTTTTATTTCTTTTTTTTTTTGAGACAGGGTCTCACTATGTAGTTCAGGCTGGCCCTCAGCTCACTATGTAGCCCAGGCAAGTCTTGAACTCAGCAATCCTTCTGCCTCTGCCTCCTGAGTACTGGGATTACAGGTATGAGCCACCACGCCCAGCATTGTGCAGTGTGGTGTAATTGCTGGTGGGTGTGAGTCACCACACCCAATGTCAAGTCATTGTATGTGGTTACTTGAACCAAGGACCTTGCGCTTGCTAGGCAGGTGGTGGAACCACTGAGCTAAATCTCCAGCCCGCAGTCCTTTTATTTCTTTGTGGCCTATGAAACTGACTTATAATAAGCTCATTTGAAGAGAATATTATAAATGCACGTATCTTTTTTTGTTGTTGTTGAGGTACTGAGGATCAAACTCAGTGTTGTTTCCAAAGTAGGCACGGTACCACTTTGGCTAAATTCCTAGCCCCTCTATTTTTTAAAAAAACTTTAGATATATTTGGTGCTCAATAGAGTCAAGAGAAGAGTTACTCTGAAAAACTATTCAAGGGGATTGAATTAATCCCAAGGGGCTGGAGATTTAGCTCAGTGGTGTCACCACTTGCCTGACAAGTGCAATGGCCTTAGTTCAGTCCTCCACTGGGGGGTGGAAAGAAGATGGACCAAACCAACCAACCAGCCATGATTTTTTTTTTTTTTTTTGGAGACAGAGTTTGTGTAGTTTAGACTGGCCTTAAACTCCATACCTAGTCTAGGATAGCCTCAAACTTGCAGTGCTCCTCCTCCATCAGCCTCCAGGGTGTTGGGATTATAAGTGTTTGCCAGCAACCCCCACACTGCCCTAATTTTAGCTGCTTCCCTGTAAAATATTTTACATTTTCTCATACAGTGAGATTTATAAAATGAAACTATTTCCCTTATCAAACTTGAAAATCAGTTTGTTGAAATATTCATATGCTCTTGGTTGGGGTGTGAATAAGTATATCCATTTGGAAAGACACTCATCTAAATAACTCTGTGGGCAGTGCTTTAATGCTAACAATGAAAAAACTTATATTGGCAGAGAAAAAGTTATAGTATCACATTCTCTCAGGGTCACACACATAGTTAAATATTGCTTTTGAAATGTAAGAAAAGAGAAAAAAGAAAAAAAAGTAAAACAGATTCTTTCCCCTGACCATTGTGCTAAGAAAAAGGAGACAGTAAGTGTTGGGAGTATAGTTAGCTCAGTGGTAGAGCAACTGGTTATCATGACCAAGACCTTGGAGTTCAATTGAAAGGACAGGAAGAAAAGGCAACAAGGGTCCTAGCCAGGCATAGTGGTGCACGTCTGTAATTCCAGCACTCAGGAGGCTGAGGAAGGAGTTCAAGGTCGGCCCGAACTATATAGCAAGATGCTGTCTAAAAAAAACAAAACAAAATAACCCCCCCACCACTGGGTAACAAGCATCAAGTAAATTCACCACATCCCCCCTCCCAAATTAAGATCCTGAAACTGAAAACAAGGAGAATGAGTGAGAAAGAGAAGGCTCACCTGCCAGTCAGGGGGCACCTGAGCCCCAAATCCAAATGCTGGAAATAGCTTGTCCCTGTGGGAGGATAGTGAGTTGAGAAGAAGTGGTGAAGAGATTGTGGGCCCAGAGGATAGTTACAGCAAAGGGACTGGGGGTATAGCTCAGTGGTACCACACCCACTTGTTAAGTACATGGTCGCCAGTTTGATCCCAGTTTAAAGAAAAATAAAGCAATAGCAGGGAATGAGAACAGCCAAGGGAAGCCATTACTCACGAGTCATAGTCTTGAACCACACTGCCCACACTCCATAGTGCCGTCAGATACTCATTGACTCCTGTAGGACTCAAGTAGTGCAGGGAGTCAGGTGAGGAGGGGTCTCCGTTGGAGCCAGTGAAGTCCATGCCCACCTGGGAGGAGGACAGGAAAGAAGCTGAAGACTGCCTTGAGCACCAAGCCTGTTCTCTTGCCCTTGGTAAGGCAACTTACAGTGAAGTTGATTTGACATCCTCCCATCACATAGTCCAGGAAAGAATACTCTGTTGCTACCTGCAGGTGAAAATAGCGTCATGCATGGTGTGAAAGAGTGCTTTAAATATTTAAAGTAAATATTAAAGAGTGCTGGTGTCACTGGAGCTCAAGGACAAGAGCCTGGGTCACATAGGATATTGTCTCACCTGGCAAACCTTGACACAGACCATTCCAGAGTTCTTATAGCTTTTTTTTTTCTGCTGCTTCTCAGGATGGATGCATTCAAATTTAGCCTGGTGAAGAGAGAAAAATTAGGGTAGGTAACTCCCATAGCATGAGCTGAGGACTCAAGCTGCCCTCACACCCTTCTCCCCTGGGCTGCAGCCATCCAGGCCCACTTTAACAGCCCTGAGTAGGACCAAGGCTCACCGGAACTGCTTGAAGCTGGGCCAAGGTGGTGCAGAAGGTGCCAATAAGATCATGTGACCCATCACTATCATAGTCTGAGCAGCGCACCTGAGAGAAAGACACGTGTGAGGATACAAAGGAAGTGGCTAACAAGTGAGCAGTCCCTCCCCAGACTCTATTCCCTTGCTCAGTTTGCTCAGGAAGCAAGCTCCTCACCTGGATTGGTGTGTTGTAATCCCCACCACACAAGTGCTGAAGAGGAACCGAAAACCGCTTCCACGTAGGGTTCAAGTTGTTTTTGATTACCTGGAGGTAGAGGACAAGACCTCTCAATAAACTCTGACCTGGCCCATAAGGAGCTGCCACATTTCCTTACTCATCTGCAGTCTCTCTTTTTTTTTTTAAATTGAATTCTTTATTGGTACAATTTATATACATCTCAAAATCACATATAACATTGGGAAATTTGTACCAGTATATGCCACAAGTTCTCATTTTTACCCATATCCCTACCCACTCCCCCCTCCTCCCTCCTTTAATACATGCTCTTTTATTTTCTTTCTGTATCATATTTAGTCCTTTGCCTCATCACATTCCCACACCAAGTTTCCTATAGAAATATTCCACTCTATAAAAGCTGTCCTACTTCTTAGAACTCATTTGCATCTACAGCATCTGCAGTCTCTTTATCCCTGTGTTCCAAACCTTGCTAGTCACAAACCCAAGAGATTCTCTTCTACCCCATCCCACCAAATCCCATGGGTGTCACACCTCAGATCTGTACACCAGATGCCATTTCCCATCACCTTGGCGGAAGAACTCCAGGAATGGGTCTGATTTTCCCAGAAAGTCCTGTCAAGTGCCACAGATACTCCAGTTACAAGACTCAGAAAGAAACAATCACTATACTAGCCCTCTGTTCCCACCAATATTACTTATTTGCCTCAAACCATCCCACTCTCCTAACTTCTTAGATCTCTAGGACCTCCTTCAAGACCCACCTTCTTATCTAGGTTTCTGGCCTCCACTTCCATGGTTACTGTACGACTGTCCTTCAACTCCTGAGCTGAGACCTATGCAAGGAAGACTGTATCACATTGTGAATTCTCCATCAATGAAAGCTCCTTCTCAAACCCTTGCTGTGTTTTTTCTTACCGTGATGGTCCCCTGCCCAGCAGGTTTTCCAGGCTTCAGCATTAAAGGTAGAGTCAGTATGCGGCTGGACACAATCTGGGTCAATGCAAGGTGAAGAAGGTTTTATTATCCCAGGCAAGGTTGGATCCTGCTTACCTCCCCACTCCAATCTAGGCATGCTGGGTTATCTGAAAGGGTACTTATAGAACCTGTGTCTGTAGGATCCTAATAATCCCTGGCCCTACATACCTGTCCTAGAGAACATTCAGCTCCCCCAAGGAAGTCATCATCCCCCAGCTCTGGTGTCTTGTTGTCTATGTCATAGATTCCAAAACGTAGCTTCTGGGCTGTCTCAAAGTGGTACTCAAGCTGCAGAGTTTTGGAGAACTCAGGGCTTGAGCAGTTCTGTATGCGCTCAGTTCGGCCAAGCTGTGGGCACAAGCCAATAAGCATCACAGTCACATAATATCCCTGAATATAATCCTAGCTTCCCTTCATAACCTACAGGGTCCACCTCACCTCAACCCAGCTGCCCCCTCCTACATCCTGCAAAAGGACACAGAGTGGATCAGACTTGGAGCTGATATCTTTGTCAATGAGGTGGTCACAGGACATGGACAGTTGAACCAAGGTCACGCAGTGGGCCATCTGGGGAGAAAAGAGCTGGATCAGGCACCAGGGACCCTTCTCTACCTTTCCCTAACTCTGGGTCCTTTTTAGAAAGGCAAGCATGTTTTACTCAACAGAACTGAGCTTACATCCCAGAACACCCAAGGAAACTGAGGCCCTATAGACTTATTACCCTTCAAACTCCCAAGTAAGCACAATGGCACAGGAGATGGTGGTTACTATCAACTCTGATCCAAAAGAGTATGATACGAACTAATTTTCACCCTAAAATTGGTCCTAATCCCATAGTGCTGTCCAGACCCAGATTCCAACCTTGGTCTCTGCAGAGACCAATAAATCTTACTCCAACTCCTTAACAGTCCCCAAGTCAGATGTTAAACCAAGTTCCAATCCCAACACTGTCTGTAATGCAACCAATGATCCACATACTGCTCACCCCCTAAAAATCTCTTCCTCTGATGCTTTCACAATAACCTTAGGGACCTACTTCTTGGGTTGCAATCTGAACACTGGTTCTCCAAGCCTCCAATCAGCCGCTTATGTCCAACTCCTCATTTCCATTGTCTATTCAGTCCCAGGCATTATTAGTTTCATTTCAGCCTAATTTATAGCATTAGCCTCTTCAACTGGTCTCCTCTATCCTGTGTCATCTGCAGTTCCACTCTAACATCTCTACTGCAACACACCGTTCTCACCATAGCAATAAGGCAATCCTGTTAATGCACGAGTCAGGTCCAACCACACCTCTACCTGAACCCTCTAATTGTCTACTGCTCTTATACAAGGTCCAAACTATAACATAAAATTTCAAGGTCCAAAAAGGTGTAAATCTCTAACTTGACACTTTTCCCCTGGTTATCCATACTGACCACCTTGCCACTGCTCAAATAAATCAGTCTCATTAATATCCCTGAACACTTTGCAATACCTGGAATGTTCTTTCTCCATGTTATTCACATGGCTCTCTGCTGCTTTTCTTCCAGGTCTTTATTCAAAACCATCCTGTTATTAAGGAATATATTTGCTTTTTAAAGCCACACTAAATTTTAATCCTATGGCCATATCACATAGTCCTTTTCTGCTTTTTTGGTTTAGCTTTTGTTCTGTTTTTTGAGACTGAGTCTCACCATATAGTTCAGGCTGACCTTGCACTATGTAACCCAAGGTGCCCTTGAATTTGCAGCAATCCTCCAGCCTCAGCCTCCCAATTGCTGGGATTACAGCTGTGGACCACCATATCTGGCCTTAGCTTTAGCATTTGTCATTAAGATAGACTGACCTATGGTTAGACAGATATCAAGAACAAACAAATTTAGAGCATTTGCACTGAGTTATATCCTCAGCCCATCCCACCCCCCACTTTTGTTTTTTGACACAGGCTCTCATCTTACAGTTCAGATTGGCCTTGAACTCAATACATAGCCCAAACTGGATTTCGCTTCCCAAGTACTGGAATTACAGGCATGCATCACCATGCCCAGCCTCTCTTTTTTACAGACAGAGTTAACATTTATAATTTGTCTCACTAACTAGAATATAAGGTATGTGAACGAAGCCACATTTATCTTTCTGTTCATTGCTCTACCTCAAGTACTATGTATATCTAAAATTACATGAGGGCTGGAGGGTTAGTTCAGTGGTTCTGGCGCCTGCCTTGCAAGCGCAAGGTCCTGAGTTCGATCCCCGGTAACCATATACAATGCTGGGCGTGGAGACTCACACCTATCAGCAATCAGCACCACATACCACAGTGCCTGGCGTGGTGGCTCTTGCCCATAATCCCAGCACTCGGGAGGTAGAGGCAGGAGGATTGCTGAGTTCGAGGCTTGCCTGGGCTACATAGTGAGCTCAGAGCTAGCCTGAACTACAAAGTTGACCTACAAAGAGACCCTGTCTCAAAATGAATGAATGAATGAATGAATGAATGAATGAATTACATGAAAAGCCAGCTGGGTGTGATGGCACATGCCTATAATTCCAACACTTAGGAAGCTGAAGCAAGAGTACCATCAGAAGTTTGAGGCCAAACTAAGCTACATAGTGAGCTCAAATCCAGCCTGATTTACATGAGATCTTGTTAAAAAAGGTGGGGCTGGAGATTTAGCTCAGTGATCTGCCTGGCAAGCGCAAGGTCCCAAGTTTGATCCCTGGTACCACATACCACAATGCCAGGCATAGCGGCTCACACCTGTAATCCCAATACTCGGGAGGCAGTGGCAGGAAGATTGCTGTGAGTTCGAGGCTAACTGGCTACATAGTGAGTTCAGGGCCAGCCTGAACTACAAAGCAAGACCCTGTCTCAAAATCAATCAATCAATCCAAAAGGTCACCTCTAGTTCCAAGGCCTAGCCCAGTCAATTCCAAATTAGCTAGCTTTTTGCTCCTGAAATCAAGTGGACCAAGCTTCTCCAATTTACCCATCTCTCTGCTGGAAACATTATCTTCTTGCCTATAACATCACATTGGCTCCAACATAGTTCCTTCCACTATAGCCACCATAATACTGAGCCTAAGACCTTGTGAATCCTAAGCACATGCTTCTTACCCCTTACCTTGCTCCCTGCATCCCATATACTTGAGAACCATCTACACTAAGAATACACAGTCATGGTCAGGTCTCCCCCTGGGCCTCATTTAACATTCTAGCTTTCTCAGCAGTATTCCCTGGGATGTGTCTAGCCTCATTTTTCCCTATACTGATTCTCAGTCATTCCTTACCTCTACCAGCCCACAGGACCTCATCTTGGTCCCTCATAAACTAACTGGAATGCTATCCAAAGCTGATGATTTTTAAATTCAACTCACTTTAACTTGGTTTACATATTACTTCTTCATAGAACTTCAACTTCTGCTTAAGTAAATCTGATGATGAAAATCCTACCTTTTACTGTTTGGTTTTTTGAGGCAGAATCTCCTTATGGAGTTCTGCCTGTCCTTAAACTCACTCTGTAGGCCAGGCTGGCTTTGAACTTGCAACTGTCCTCCAGGTTCAGCCGCCCAAGTACTGGAATTGCAGGTGTGGCCCACCACTCCATGTAGTCTTGAAGACTTCTGATAGCCCTCCCATCACCGTCTTGTAGCTGCCCAAGGACAAATCAGAACAGGACCGGACCACAGCTTTTGCTAAATTATAATCTCAACTTCAAGCCTGCTACCTTGCATGCTCTTGGAGGTAGTACCCACACCATACAGAGACAAATGAAAAAGACTTTTCCTCTTACCATTGCTAAAAACAGTGAAAAACCCAAGGCAGCGTAAAGGTCTATGAAGGTGAATCACTTCTTGGCCTTTTGGCTAAGATCATATGTAGTATCAACTAAATGGTGACCAAGGTAATTACCATCCACTTAATCAATAGGATGTTGAGTAGCAGCTAAAAGAAAAAAAAAGGTATAGGCACTGGGGATTTAGCTTAGCAGTTCCTGTATCTGCCTGGCAAGTGTAAGGTCCTAAATTCAATCCCTGGTACCACATACTGGTGGCTCGAACCTATAATCCTAGCACTCAGGAGGCAGAGGAGGGAGGCCTGCTGTGAGTCTGAGGCTAACCTGGGCAACATAGTGAGCTCAGGGCCAACCTGAACTACAAAGCGAGACCCTGTCTCAAAAACTAAAACAAAACCATACTGGGCCAGAGATTTACCTCAGTGGTTCTGGCATCTGCCTTGCAAGCACAAGGTCCTGAGTTCAATCTCCGGTAACTACATACCACAAGGCCAGCATGGTGACTCATGCCTGTAAAACCCAGCAAGCAGTACTACACATCACATCAAAATGCCACGCATGGTGGCTCACACCTATAATCCAAGCACTCAGGAGGCAGAGGCAGGAACACTGCCGTGAGTTTCGGGCCAGCCTGAACTACAAAGTGACACCCTGTCTCAAAAAAAAAAAAAAAAAAATCATATTATGCTATGATTTAAAAAACAAGTTGTATGACACTAAGAAAGTGATTGAGTATGAATTATTTTAAACTTTAATTGTATATAAACAGATTTTACTTCATATAAGTACAAAATGAATATAGAAAAATGGAAGCTACGTGATTGAGGGCATAGTTCAATGGTAGAGCATGTATTTATTACATACAAGGCCCTAAATTCAATTCATAGCAAAACAACAAAAAAAATCTGAGTTTTAGATACTTTAGAGGAGTGAAATGAAGGTAAGAGTTTTATGTACTCTCAATATTTATTATTTCAGTACTTTATCCTGTTAATTCTATACCTTTTAAACCAGGTATTATGGTACACACCTATATTCGCAGAACTATGGGAGGTTGAGGCAGGAGGATTGCAAGTTCAAGCTCAACCTGGACAATTTAGGCTATGTCAAGAGTGGGGGAAGGGGCTGGAGGGTTAGCTCAGTGGTTCCGGTGCCGCAAGCGCAAGGACCTGAGTTCGATCCCCGGTAACCACATATAATGCAGGGCGTGGAGACACGCCCACCAACAATCAACACCGCATACCACAATGCCGGACGTGGTGGCTCACGCCTGTAATCCCAGCACTCGGGAGGCAGAGACAGGAGGATTGCTGAGTTCGCGGTGGCTTGCCTGGGCACCAGAGTGAGCTCAGGGCCAGCCTGAACTATAATGCGAGACCCTGTCTCAAAAAAAAAAAAAAAAAAAGAGAGGGGGAAGGAGGCTGTAATGTACTTTAGGGTGAAGGCTCTGAGTTCTATTAGCAGTGTGCGTATATGTGGGGGGAGTCCTCATTAGTCACTCTTCTCCCAATTCATAACCACGTCCTCTTGACTATTCATTCTAAACTCAAAGCCTCACTTTCACAAACCTCGAGACCAGTTTCCAGTCTCCACTATATAGCTACCTATAGCCTTCAGTTTAGCACCAAACTCCCTAGCAAGCTACCTTGCTGCATCACTCTAGAAAGTATATCTACACAGAAGTGAGTTGTGCAATATGGTAGCCCTGCATTCCCAGTGCAACCTGCCCCATCTCTTGACATTCACTCATCTACCTAATTATCTGAAGTTATTTCTGGTTTATCAAACATATCCATACACATGCATGCCCCTAAGACTTTCTTGCACAGTGAATCTCTTGTTATCTAAGGTCTAACATGATACTCTTCTCTTATGGATCTTTGCTCACCTTTCCTGGGCAGAACTTTATTATCTCTTCTCTGAAAACTGCAAGTTTTCTCTTGTTTTTCTGTAACCACATACACATTTCTGTGTTTGTTAGCCAGACAGAAACCATCACGTCATTTTTCTGCTTAAAACTCTAGAATGACTTTCCCAAGTTTTCAAAATTCTAAGTTCTTATCAGTCTGTAAGGTCCTGTAAGACCTAATTTTTGCCTGAATCATCATTTAGCCATCCAAGAATGCTTCAGCCAGGTGTCTTTTCCAATGCATATACATAAGTCAGTCTATTAGGTACTTGAAGTGAGAAACCGACATTAAAACCATTACACCAGAATTTTAACTTTTATATATCACCTCTCATAATATACGTGTTCCCATGGGCCGGAGGGTTAGCTCAGTGGTTCCGGTGCCTGCCTCGCAAGCGCAAAGTCCTGAGTTCGATCCCTGGTAACCACATACAATGCTGGGCGTGGAGACTCACGCCCACTAGCAATCAACCAGCAATCAGCACCACATACCACAGTGCTGGGCGTGGTGGCTCACGCCTGTAATCCCAGCACTCAGGAGGCAGAGACAGGAGGATTGCTGAGTTCAAGGCTTGCCTGGGCTACACAGTGAGCTCAGAGCTAGCCTGAACTACAAAGCAAGACCCTGTCTCAAAAAAAAAAGTGTGTGTGTGTGTGTTCCCAGGCCAGAGATTTAGCTCAGTGGTTCCACCACCTGCCTAGCAAGTACAAGGTCCCTGGTTCGATCCGGGTAACCACATACAATGATATGATATTGGGCGTGGTGATTCATGCCCACCAATCAGTACCACACCCCATAGTGCTGGGCATGGTGGCTCACACCCGTAACCCCAGCACTTGGGAGGCAGAGGTAGGAGGATTGCTGGGTTGGAGGCTTGCCTGGGCTACACAGTGAGCCCAGGGCCAGCCTGAACTACCAAGTGAGACCCTGTCTCAAAAAAAAAAATTATTTATATATATATATATATTAAAGTGTGTGTGTTCCCTTGACTCATGACTTTGCTGAATAAATGGTGAAAATGCTTTGCTTAACACCTTCAAGCCTTTTTCATCTGAACTGTCTAGGAGTAAATTTTCTCTATCCTGATTTTCTACAATTGAGTTTTAAAAATTTAAATGAAGGAATAGTAGAGCTCTATATTAAACAAATATTTGGTTAGATACTTCATGAAGGAAAACAAGAATAAGAGACTTAAGTAAAGGAAGTGAACCACAACATAAGCTACCATGGAAATATAAAATAAAACCACACTGAGATATTTTTACATACATACCAATAATACCAATAAAAAGACCAACAACACCAAATGTTGGCAAGGATACAAGGCTCCTACATTGTTAATGAAACTTCAATGCACCACTCTGGAAAACAATCTGTCAAGCTTAACAGAAAACCAAATATATACCTAGCCCTGGAATAATTCCATTAAGTCTTTATACAAAGAAATTTAAAATGTCCACAAAGATTTGTTCAAGAATGTTCACAGCAATTTTATTCATAACAGCCAGAAACCTAAAACAAGCCAGTGTCCATGAATATGAGAGTGGAAATCCCAGCACCTGTGAAGCTGAGGCAAGAGGATCACCACGAGCTCAAGGCCAGCATGGGCTACCTAATGAGTTCAAGGCTGGTCCAAACTACATGGTGAGAGACCTTGTCTCAAAAAACAGGAGAGAGGGTCTGAGGGTTAGCTCAGTGGTTCCGGCGCCTGCCTCACAAGCACAAGGTCCTGAGTTCGATCCCAGGTAACCACATAGAATGCTGGGCGTGGAGACTCACGCCCACCAACAATCAACACCACATACCACAATGCCAGGTGTGGTGGCTCACGCCTGTAATCCCAACACTCGGGAGGCAGAGACTGGAGGATTGCTGAGTTCGCGGTGGCTTGCCTAGGCACCATAGTGAGCTCAGGGCCAGCCTGAACTATAAAGCGAGACCCTGTCTCAAAAGCAAAAAAAAAAAAACAGGAGAGAGAGAAAGAGAGAGAGAGGGAGAGGGAGAGAGAGATGGAGAAAGGGAGGGAAGGAGAGAGAGACAATGGATAAAGTAATACTTAAGAATACTATTTAGGGGCTGGATATTTAGCTCAGTGGTTCTGGCACCTGCCTAGCAAGCACAAGGTCCCTGGTTCGATTCCCGGTAACCACATAAAACAATACCGGTGTGGTGACTCACACCCACCAGCAATCAGTAAGTACCACATACTACAATGCCAAAGGTCAGCCTGATATACAAAGCAAGACCCTGTCTCAAAACAATTCAGTAACAAAAAGGAACAAATCATTAATTGATAAATCTGAATAAGGTGTATAGATTTGGTTTATAAAGTTTCACAACAGGCAAAAATAATCTGATTTTTAAAAATTCAAAACAGTAGTGCCCTATCTTCTTCCCTAGAGGAGGGGGCAGGTACTGATTGAGAAAAGGCAGATAGACTCCAGGAGGAAACAGGAACATGGGTCACAAGAATGTTTGTACTTGTCACTTTCACTTAATGGTACACTTAGCACTATTTCTTACTGCACAGAAACCATAAAACCCTCAAGTAAGTACTGAACTCAATACATGATGTTAGGGAAGAAATACACTGATGCCTACTTCTTTGAAATGTACCAGAAACTAAAATGTATTGTGGAAAAAACATACATAGCAAAACAAATTAAATTAAATCATAGAATCTAAATGATGGATATGCAATAGAGATGGTGTAATGTTTTTAAGTTTTTTCCACGTTTAAAGTTTTCATAATATTCAAGTCAGGTACGATAGCAGATACCATTAATTCCAGCACTCTGGGAGGGTAAGACAAAGGACTACAAGTTCATGCCCAGCCAGTAATATAGCAAGCCCTGTCTCGGTATTAAAAGAAAAAGGGATGCACATGTAATTCAATGTGAAAGTTTGGGGTTCAATCCCCAGTACCAGAATAAAAACTAATCAAATCAAAACAAATCAAAAGTTAAATGGTCCAAGTGTGGTGGCTCATGTCTCTAATCCCAGCACTTGACAGGCAGAGGCAGGAGGATTGCTGAGATTGAGGCTTGCCTGGGCTATATAGTGAGCTTAGAGCCAGCCTCAACTACAAAGCGAGACCCTGTCTCAAAAAAAAATAAAATAAATAAAATACAATAAAATAAAATCGAAAAACAAAAAGTTAAATGGAAAACTAAACGTCTTTCCCCTGTGAAACTATTTATGTAATCAACAAAGGCATTAGCAGTGACTAAATAGGCAACAACTGGAGAAGAAATTTTTTTAGTCTGAGCCAAACACATGCAGTAAGAGGGGGCCAGGGATGTAGCTCAATGGTGCTGTACCTGCCTAGCAAATGCAAAGTTATAAGTTTGATTCCCAGTACTGAAAAAATGAAACAAATTGATGCAATGGGCCAGTTTTTTTTTTTTTCCTATGCTATAACTCATTTTCTGGCAGTCTGGAGAAGTTTTCCCTACCCATTACCATTACTCGATGTTCCCTAAAGCCAGTCCTATTTCATCCATTTTGTTTCCGGTTTGAATCCGGACTCATATTCCAAACATACTGTTGTGGGCCCATTTATACACAAATATGAAGGAGTATATGAAAGTGAGATTTTTTTAAAGATAGTTTTGCTATGTAGTTCAGTCTGGCCTTGAACTCCTGGCAATACTCTTGCCTCAGCCTCTCAAGGGCTGGGATTGCAGGAATGTACCAATACACTTGGCTGGAAAGGGATTCTTGATGATTTGATGCTCCTAAGGTAGCCTGGCTTTAAAGTGTTTCCTACACAACTATGTCATCTTGTTTTCCACAGATGTGCTTCCTTTTCTCTTATAGGTATTGGCAAGTCTTTATAAAACCAAACCTTCTTTAGTCTTCCATGCTTTCAGTCACATTCCTTTTAAATTATCTGTAACTGTGGGTTTATTAACCCCTTGAAAATTCTGTTAATCACCTTTAAAACCTACCTCCAAGCTTAGCTCTATTTGAATATCTATGCTTAAAATTCCTGACTTACTCCAGGTCACTCTTAAAAATTCTGAATTGTGGGGCTGGAGGGTTAGCTTGGTGGTTCCGCTGCCTGCCTCGCAAGTGCAAGGCCCTGAGTTCGATCCCCAATAACCACATACAATGCTGGGCGTGGAGACTCATGCCCACCAACACCACATACCACAGTGCCGGGCGTGGTGGCTCACGCCTGTAATCCCAGCGCAGCACTCAGGAGGCAGAGACAGGAAGATTGCTGAGCTCGAACCTTGCCTAGGCTACACAGTGAGCTCAGAGCCAGCCTGAACTATAAAGCGAAACCCTGTCTCAAAAAACAAAAAACAAGGGCCGGAGGGTTAGCTCAGTGGTTCCAGGGCCTGCCTTGCAAGCGCAAGGTCCTGAGTTCGATCCCCGGTTACCACATACAATGCTGGGCGTGGAGAAACGCCCACCAACAATCAATACCTCATACCACAATGCCGGGTGTGGTGGCTCACGCCTGTAATCCCAGCACTCGGGAGGCAGAGACAGGAGGATTGCTGAGTTCGTGGCGGCTTACCTGGGCACCATAGTGAGCTCAGGGCCAGCCTGAACTACAAAGTGAGAACCTGTCTCAAAAAGCAAAAAACAAAACAAAACAAAACAAAAATTCTGAATAGCTACATACATTAAACCAGATTGACTTTCTTTCACTATAGTATTAATCTCAGGGGGTTTTCAACCTTTTCAGGAACAGAATTTTATAAATTAAATAATCGCAGGGGGTTTTCAACCTTTTTAGAAATAGAATTTTATAAACCCAGGTTTTACAAAACTCTGTATGGGGGCTGCAGATGTAGCTCAGTGGCACCAGGCCAGCCTGGCACGTACAAGATCCTGAGATTTATCTCTAGTACCTCCAAAAAAAACAAAATAACAAAAACAAAACACCCTACAGGTACCACATCCTAATAACCCCAGCACTCTAAAGGCTGAGGGAGGAGGATCATGAATTCAAGGCCTGTCTGAACTGCACAGCAAATTTGAGGCCAGCCTGGACTACATAGTAAGATTCTGTTTCAAGAACAAACGACAACAACAACAAAAAATTAAATACTACATTTAAGTAAGTCAGTAAAAGTAGTAAATTTTAGTGTTTAATTTTTGTCAGAGGTTTGGTTAATACTCCTCAGATCTTTGTGTATTCTCCTGTCAACCAGAGTATCTTAACAAAGGTCTAATAGCCTAATGGTGGTGTAGAGGGACAAGATCTCCTTGCCATTTCACAGACTGATACATATCAGGTGTTCTATTTAATATCTGCTGAGGGCCAGAGATTTAGTTCAGTGGTTCTGGAGCAGGCCTAGCAAACACACAAGGTCCTTGGTTCCATCCCTGGTAACCAATACAACCATACCAGATGGTGACTCAAATTCACCAGCAATCAGTACCACATTCCACAATGCTGGGCGCAGTTGCTCACGCCTGTAATTCCAGCACTCAGGAGGCAGAAGCAGGAGGATTGCTGAGTTCAAGGCTTGCCTGGACTACATAGTGAGCTCAGGGCCAGCCTGAACTACAAAGCAAGACCTTTTCTAAAAAATAAAAAAATCTACTTAACTAATGTATTCTAGGGTAAAAGTGATAACCCAAGGGTTCTCAGAATGACCTAAATCTAGCCCTGACCTACTGCTGATTCCATCAAGGGAGAAGTAGGGTTTCCAGGAATATCCAACACATACTATGTCTGAGCCTTGACAACCTTCACCTTTGTACTTGGAGCTAAGCAAGAATTGCAAATGAGGGTCAGAGATTTAGCTCAGTGGTTCCAGCGTGTGCCTACCAAGTGCAAGGTCCCTGGTTTGATCCCTGGTAACCACATACAACAGTAACGGGCATGGTGACTCACAGCCACCAGCAATCAGTAACATACAGCACAATGCTGGGCATGGTGGCTCACGCCTGTTAATTCCAGCACTTGGGAGGCAGAGGCAAGACGATTGCTGAGCTCAAGACCTGCCTGGGCTACATAGTAAGCTCAGGGCCAGCCTGAACTACAAAGCAAGACCCTGCCTCAAAAAAGAATTGCAAATGGAAACAGCTGAACATGTGAAGACTTCTTTTGGCTTCATCCTGTATCACTTGGGAGTCTCATTCACTTCCACCTCTCCTTTTGCTCTGCTTTTCTGTTTAACCTACAACCACAATGCTTTCCAAACTCTGGCAGAACATATTTACACAGGGTCCCTTAAAGATGCCTGGCTCATTCTCATGTTTGTAATTTAAAATTTATAAAATATCAGAAAAGGAACTGAGCAACTCTAGTCCAAGTTCCTCAACCCAAGCCAGACAGAGATGTGATATGACTAAGTCCCCATACATAAGTGAAATTACACCTAAAACACAACTTATCTATACAATTTTGGACTATAGCTAATCCATCTTCTTTCCTGGAAGAACCTACCTTCTATAACCCATAGCAATCTGATGTAGTGGACATAACTTAAGAGTTTTTCTGCAGTGATCACACTTCCAAATACTGGTCTTACTCCTTCCTAGCTACAAGATATCTGCATCAGATTGATGCCTTATCTATGTAACTTGAGGGGAAAAAAAAAACCCTGGAATCCAAGCCTCAGGCTACTCAGACATAAAAGTCGGGGAACATTAACCATTTCTAAGGATTAGTGTAAAACTATAAATAATGTATACAAGGTGGTAAATACAAAGTACTTGGTACACATGCTGAGACTGTCACCAGCAAATGTCAGCTATTATCATTGACCTCATGCCTAGCTCATATAACCCTTTGGTCTCCCCAGCAATTTCTCTCCTGGGGTACTAAATCTATATGACCTAGTTGTACTTTTTCAATGCTTTTGAATCCTTGCCTGTCAAGACAATCTTCTTTAGAATAAGTGTTCCAAGGCTGGGGATTTAGCTCAAGTGGTACTGCGCCTACCTTGGAAGTACAAGGACCTGAGTTCAATCCCCAGTACCACGCAAAAAAAAAAAAAAAAAAAAAAAAGTGCTCCTTCAATACCTCTTTCTACATGGTATGGGCCTATGTACACAATGAAATCTGAAACATGTGAGGGAAGTTTCCATCAGTGTATTGGGGTAAGCTTTTATGGTTTGAAAAAGCCAATAGCTAAGTATTAAGAACTGTGTAAGCAGGAAGCCTTAAGTTAAAAGCTAAAGAAATAGGTCAAATGCTAAAATTAGGGCTTCCCTTCCATGGGAGCCAATTTACCAGTATGCACTGTTGACAGAACAATCTCACACTCAACTGACAATAGTATCCTTCCCCAATGGGACTGGAACTAAAGAGCACTCCATTGAGCTTTTTCCTCAGCTCTTTTTGAGACAGGGCCTTGCCAAGTTACCCAGCTTAGCTTCAAACTTGTGATCCTCTTGTCTCAGTCTCTTGAGCAGCTGAGGTTTTAGCTTATCTGACTGCCCTTCATTTTTTTTTTAAATGGCATCCTCTATAGTTTCGAAGGTTCTAACTCTGCTCTTCAAAAATCTTTTCTCCTGGAGTGAGATGGACCCAATTCAGTGCCAGATGGGCTGAAATTCATATATTAACATTTCAAACACAGGAATTACACTACCCTTTTCACTCTTAAAAGCCTAGTTGGGCAAAGCCAGGCCTGCAGCTCCTGTCTTCTACTATCACAGGTCATGCTACAGAATTTGCATGGAGAGGATGCAAGGAGGACAAGTAGAGAGGATCAAAATGTCTGGGTTGCAGGACCACTCCAACAAAGTCAGCCTTGTACCTATAGCCTACCTTGGCATTCTGGTGCTGCTCAGATGCTGGATCAAGTCTTGGAAGTCAATCGGGAAATCCTCTAAAAACTCCACCACCCACTGAATACTCTTTCCCATAAGACTGAAAAACTACATCCATTACCACCACTTTTTTACCACCACTTTCATTCTTCCTCGACTTCCTCAAGGGACATAGAAAAGGCAGTTTTATTTTTCTTCTACTTCAAGGGTTCCCCAAATTTAAATTTGCTATTACAAGGACATTACTCATAATCAAAAACTGAACCAAAAGTATATATCCTTAGAGTGTCCTTTATTCATATAGATGACTCAGGGTAAATAAAATTGTGTTCATAAAAAAATTCTAAACACTAAATTTGGCTTAAATTTAATGTTACTAAGAAGCTTGGTTGCCACACAACAAAACTGCAAAACTGCAAAGTTTAAAATGTGCAGTCAAAAGTAAGGAAGTACAATAAAAATGGATACTGGGCGAAGGTAAAATAAATAAATAAAAAGGAACCACTAATCCAACTCCAATATCCCCCAAAGACTTATCCAAATTAGAAGAAATCTAACCTGTGCCCAACTCTTCACAGAAGAGAACAGGATGAGCAAAAGAGCAGACTGAAGACTACAGCCTTCCAGCAGGCTAGGATTGCATTGGGTGGGAGTTTTTCCCCATCCCAAAATGGAACACACGCAAAATCTCCACCTGCCTACTTCAAAACAATATGGTTACCATTCTGTAATCATGAGCTTGATTGCAGACCTAGAGAAGCCTTACCAAGAGGTAGTGCTTCTGTTCCTTCACCCTGTACTTGGTGTTTGGGAAAGGTAAGGCATGCAATAAGGCAAGAGTTCCTTCCTTAGGAGGCTTGGGATTGATGACACAGGACTGCTGCCAGGGCTTTCCACATTTTTCCTCACAGTCAACAGAAGCAGGAAACAGTATACATCATGGATGTCATCTGGCAACTGTGAAAGTGTTTGCCCCTTACTATCAAGACCTGGAGCCAGTCACGTTCCCTCTCTTTGCCTAGGTTTCCCCCTCTGAAAAGTAGGGGTAGTAATGCTAATTCTACATGGTTACTGTGACAAGTAAGTGAGCCCAATCATGAGGAAAGATCCCTGCTTAGCAGAGTGCCTACTATATATTACATTTCTCCTTTAATGCTCACAAATGGCCAAGTACATCTTTGGGTCCTTCTGCAGTATCATTAACTCCTTGTTGGTTCATGGGACAATCATGAGGAATGCCTCTGTTCTACCTACTGTGGAGGACCTAACTTTAAGGACGACTATGTCCTTATTTTCCTTTGAAGGAGAAAATTAAGACCCTTCTTTTCTGAAGTTCTCAGGCTACAATGTGGGACCACTACCACATCAGAGAAAGCAGTACAGAAGCCAACCCCAAATTTTGTGTTCTTCTCTTGGTCTCCCTAATGATTAAGGTCCAAATACTATAGATCTCCAAAAGAAACAGAACAGCTAGGGTCACAATGTCACAGAATTCTCAAAACTGAATAAAAATAATCTGACTTGATTCCAATCAGTAGAATAAACACTGAAGGCAAAGATCTCAAGTGACTTGTCCTGGGTCACAATAACACAGAACAAGAACCTGATCCCAAGGTTCTCTGTCCACCAATTATAGCAACAACCATATTTTGTAACTAATCCAGTCCAGTCTGAAAACCACCTGGCCACCAAGAGAGTAGTGAAGCTCATGTGGCCTATCCCATAATCTATCCTAACTTGTTTTCCATATAGTTGGAAAATAATTTGGAACAATGGAAAAACATCCATCATGTTTTCCTCATTTGTGTGACTACAGGGGCAGGAAGCAAGGCAAGAGAAATTGTGGGACTCCACATTTATAGAACTTCAAAGGAATAAATTCTATAAAACAAGAATGGTCCAAATAGGATAGAATTCATCTCAAAAAAGTAATTTATGTCAATATTTTCAAAGAACACCTATCTGTAGGACAGTCAATTCTGGAACCTCATCCTGTTCTACTAAAATTTACATTCTTCTAACGCCTATCACTTGCTAGGTATCAATGCACTATTAACCATCTTTCTAAGTATCCCCAGGGTTGCAGGAGAGTTCAGGGGTACCTCCAGTGTGCAATGACCTATGGCTCAAAAGGAGTCAAGTGCAAAGTAGCAAACCATAACTTGTGGAAAAGTAAACTACTTAGGGTTCACAACACAAGCATCCTTATTTCTCATTGGAATAATTCATTTGGGATACAGGAGACCTTTAGATCAATCACTTCACAATTTCTACGTGTGGAAAGTGTAATAGGAAGAATATAACAATAAGAAAACTGTACTGCAGACTGGTTTATAGTTGTTTCTGACCATTGCAACTGGTCATGAAGGTCTTCACCTGGTTTCTGTAGTATATTAGGTACTGAGCATAAAGTGCAACCATGCACTTACATAACTCAAATCTGGAAAACTTTTGAATAGGCATTTTACTTTGCTTCCTTTTCCACCTAGGTGCACTGTTCAAAATTTCGTTAAATATAATAAACAGCTAGTTGTCTATTCACGTGAAATTCATCTTAAAAGCATGGCGAGAACAGATACTATAGTTCTGATTTCAACCAGTTATTTAAATGGTCACAAAAGCAAAGCTCCATCCATTTCAGGAAACAGAATTTGCATTAATCCTTTTAGCATTTTAGGGGCTCTGTGTGTCCCATAGTCCTGACAGTACAGTTATGTATAAAGGCTGTATGACTGTACTGAAATCAATGTGTGGAGGTAGTGGAAAGTGGCATAAATCACTCCAAAGTAGAACCAAAGAAGTATCATGTAATCAGCAGCATTACCAGTTCATATGACTCAGGGCCCCTTTAAGCAACTGAATGTTTTTACCCCTCTTTTTCACTTTGCAAAGACTAACCGGTAATTTGTTGTAGAATAACAAGGTCATTACCATTTTATATGAAGCACAAATACATGTGACAAGGCTTATTCACTAATCAATGGTTGTAAGTAAAGGATGTCTTCCCAATAAGAGGTTAGGGCTACTGCAACAGCAGTGAGGAACTTCAGTCTAAGTGAGATTCACAGTCCCTGGTTACAGAAGATTTATTCTATAAGCAAACAAAAGGAGAAAACTGGAAGCAGAATGGACAGAGACTGCAACACCATGGGGCAGTCCATTTGAAGCACCCCATAGCTCATTCTTTTGCCACTGTTCAGTTTTGTTTTCTTGCCAGTTATTGTACATTTCACCCAGTTGCTCTCTAATATAAAATGGTAAGCCAGCAGTTAATTAGAAAACGTGATTTGAAACTCTTTTACCCAGGTCAGAGTCAAGATGTCTGACAGTGGTGCTGCCACTTACAATGCTCTGCTGTGCCATGTATCACTTCTCTGTAACTGTTTCACTGGGTCTTTTTCCTAATGTTTGATGGAGAGAGGTCCCTGGAACTCAAGAGAACTCAAGGGATACAGTTAATGAGATGTTTCTCCAATACAGTATACTGCACAAGGACTTTCAGAATGCTGCCCTTTCATACTGGGACTGGAATGTCTACATTTGGTGGCTTTTCTCTTCCTCCTTCTCATCTGTTCACTGGCAGAGCATACAGAGAAAAGCATGTTGCCTTGGTTGCTCATTGCTAGCTGTTATGACCCAGAAGAGAAGTCATACTCTAGGATTCTTTGGAGGCTCTTGGATATAAAGTTCAAAGTACCAAGAATATGCCCAGATGTACCACGTGAAAAGTTAACATTTACCTGAGCACACACCAGTAGATGAACTTGGTTATATTATTGAACAGAAAAGATTTCCCCAGAAAAATCACTAAAGCATCAAGAGAACTGTGCTACTACTATAGTTTCCAGAACATTTTACAAATCACTGTGACCTATCAGAATTTATACTAAAAAGATGACAATGATGTCAAGCAATATTTTAAAAAGTTGTAAATTCGGTTCTACCATTTCTTATAAAAGCTTCACTTTTAAACCAGAGGCACTGGTGCACACCTGTAATCCTAGCTCACTGAAGAGGCCTGAGACAGGGGGTGGGGTGGGTGGGTGTTGAGTTTAAGGCCAGGGTGGGCAGACAGCAAGACTCGACTCAAACACAAAACTCATCTCTACTTTTGGAAGGACAGTAATAGATGCACACAACTGATAACTATTTCTTGCTACAAAACACTGAAAAGCAGAAAACAATGAATTATAGACACAATCTATCCTGAGCAAGAAAAACAAAATTATTAGTCTACCCCTTTGAGAGATAGTAAAGACCATCTTGGGTGTCTGTGAGGAGCTGATCTCATTCAAATGCTTAGTCAATCTTTGTAATTCTAAAAAGACTCATGGGCAATGTGGCATATGCCTGCAGCTCCAGTTACTTAGAAGGCTGAGGCAGGAACATCGCTTGAGCCCAGGAGTTCAAGGACAGCTTGGAAAACACAGCAAGAATGTAAAACTACTCAGCTATCACAACAAATTACGCACATCTAAACACATGTAAAAGAAGCTGTATATTACAATTCAAATACAGGCCAATAATAAAGGAAAAGTTATTTTTTAGAGAAGTTTTCAGTACAAGCAGGAACCTATAGTTCCTATAACTCTAACACTTTTTTTGGAAGAACTGTGAAGTATATGAGTATTTCATTTGCTAATTTTTTCAGAAGTTGAATAAATGAGGAAGGAACAAAAACAAGAGGATTAATGTCAGAATCATCCATACTTTTGATCCCTTCTTTCTCCACCTCAAACATTCCACATATGCAAAAGCAAAAACAAAACAAAAAGCAACACACATACACTTACAAAGCTTTAAAGGTGTGCAATTCAGAATCTATGCAAAAGATTCCCTTTCTCATTTCTTATTGTCCACATAAATAATTCCCTAGCAGGACACACACAAACTCTGAAAAGGTGGATAGAACAGATTTGACCTAAAATCAAGTTCCTGCCTGCTGTTCCAGGCATCTTCTGTCCACTTCAGCATTAGCAGACAAGGATAAGCAACAATTGTCACCTCCAAGATCACCAATTCCATCTTTCCAAAGGCATAAAAGTTTTAGGAGTTAAAAAGAAGAAAAAAAAATCCTGATAGTATTTATATAGCTTAGTAAAGTACTTTAGTCCAATTAAAGCATTAAAAGCATCAGCCTGTTTTTCTTTTGTGACAAGTTTATTGAACAATATTCAAGATTTTATTTTCAAAAACAAAACTCTGCTGAATGATGCCAAAGCAGTATCTGTTGGCAACATTGTGGCCATTCTGTCAATGAGCCATTTTACTGTCTGGTTTGTAAAGTTTCGACCACGGTAGAACTGCCAGTAAAACAATTTAAATGTGGCGATTTTGTGAGGGTGGGCAATAATTTTTAAAGTTACTACTGCCAGAAATTCTTCCCAAAATATTTCATCAGCAGCAATGTAACATTTTCTTTACTCATTTTTCAAATGTTCTTAAATTTTAAGTAATTTTTTTCACACCCACACCTGTACATAACCACAGAATCCTGTAAAATAAAGCTGGAGTTTAAGTAAAACTTTTACGCTTCCTTATTTTTATCCAAGATGATTATTTCCACCTAAAAATGTACATGTTTCCTTACTTGCACATAAAGTCCTAGGTTTTCATCTAGTAGGTTATGACTGACCTGAAAGTTTCCTAATGGACTTTTTCATTGTTGATGCTTTGATAACTTGGAATACAAAGTTAGAAACTACATTTCACTTAACACTGTGTTCCATTTTTTTTTTAAAGCCACTATTGTACATCCAAACTAGTATAAACAGAACATTCCTCCAAATCATGCTTATGAACTAAATCTTTCACTAAAGTTCAGAAATTTACAAATTTGCTTATTCATAAAATACATTTGCAGATTTCTCTAGTCCTTTAAACAACAAAAAAAAAAAACAATAAAAACTCAGGAAGGGAAAAACCCTAATGAAAACGATTGGCTTTCATTAATGTCAAATCACCAAAAGCAGACAATAAAATTTACACATAAAATTGATACCATGATAGTGTTTACAAATGCACACAACTTTGAGCAAAGCTTTACAGAGCCTTCATACTGTACAAAACAAACAAGAAAATAATATATATTCAATTCTACCTCAAATCTAGTTGTTAGGAGAAAATACGTAGGAAGAGAGGTTTCACAGAACACATTTTCAAGGATTTTTTTAAAACTGAAACGTCAATGCCCAGAACAAGATAAACAGTATGCTTAGCAGTTAGCACTATGTTAATAAGTCTGAGATATACACAAATCAAGTTTCAAGAGGGCATTTAATTACATTTCACAACAAGCACTGCTGTGGTTCAATGAAATATAAAACAAAGGTCTCTCCAATTTCTACATAAACCACTATTAATTTATTTAATTTAATGAACAGTGAAATCAAGTTTTCCTTTCAGCATTCATCTAAGGCGTAGAAGTAACAAAGCAGTTGCAATCAAGTGTATGAAATAGTTAATAAGAATGTATGAGCACATAACCAAAACAAATTAAGAAAAGATTTTTTAAAATTTTATCTTCAAACAACTCAATTTCCTAAAATGAAAATAGCATTTCAATGGGAAAAATAATTTGTGGTTGAAGAGTCCCAAGCAGCACTGAAGTTGTTTGTATTCTCTTTGAAATTAGAAATGATTACTTAATAGAAAAACATATACAAATATCACATTACTTTTTAATTCGAGGCGGTAATAGTGATCTATTAAAGTAAATTTGTATATGTAAATTACCAAGACTCAAAACAAAGCCACCTTTTCTTTGAAAGTCTACACAATCCTTGTCCTAAACAAAAACCCTGTACTGTCAGCCCTGTACGATTAAACAGAATCTTTTCACAAGGAAAAAAAAAAAACTAAACGGTTGCCACTCTCAACTCTAAATTACAGAACGACGCTGTATTTCTGTTCCACTGACTTACAACACCAAAAAGGCACCACATATTTTCTAATAAGACATATATCTGTTAAAAGCAGATAGATCTCTTTGTAAGTACACCGATTTGTAGGAAATGTTAGGGATGTTTCAAATCAAGGCAAGTGGGCCATGTAAAAGATAAAATTTATTTTCCATGATAATTCACCAATTTCCCAGTCAGTATGTTTATAGTATAATGTAATACATCTTTTGAGCATTTTAAGGAAAAACAAAAAACGTAAAGTAGAGCCTTGTTGCTGTAAGGCCAATTTTTATGACAAGGACACTTATCAACCAGACTCTAATGTGGTCCTCCTACCTTAGTGTCCAGAATGCCAAAGCAAAGAACATAAAAGGTCAAGGAGTCTCAATTCTCGTTGTCTCCGGGACTTGCATTTTTACTCTGCATAAGGAATTTTTGTAAACAGACTCCAAATTTATACCAAACTATTCAAAAAAGCCTCTGAGTTAACAGGATTAAACACGTAGCAACCTATGGACCATCTTATGAATCTTTTATTCTATACTACCACTAACAAAGCTAACAATTTCAACTACAGTTTTAGAAGCCTACATGTAATACTCTTTCTGATGAATGGACATCTCTTTAGGATCATAATTCCATATTATGTCAGGCCAGAAGGAAATTGCTATAACAATCAGTCCATCACTGACAGGACTTCAAATCAAGCCATCTTAAACACTGATTACACTAAAAGTGGTGTCTGGTCTTTGATGCCATCTAAACAACATGAACAATTTTTAAACTTGTTAAACTAAAACTTGGTGGTCAAACCAAAAAGGTTCTGGTATATAGAGGACTCCATAGTTTATTTGTATGGCAAAACTTGTTCTACACAGTTTTAAGTATAACATTAAAAATCAAAGTTCAGGACTATAGCACAAACCAAATATGGAGAATTAGGTTTGGAAAAAAAAAAAAAGACAACGACAAAACAGTTCTGCTCATTTACAAATGAGTCGATTAGCAAACAAAGCATCAATGTCCGAAAGCGGAACTGTCTATACAGGAAGAACCCTCAAGAAGCAATAAAAGTACATACAATGAATCTGTATACAGAAATTTTATTAAGTTTTAAAAGAAAATGAAGACTTTAGACAAAGCTTGACCCTATAACAAGCGAATCTGTTCAGCTTTAAACCAAATTCCCAGAGTAGCCAACTTCTATTTTTCAGCAGCTGGCCAGAGCAGCCTCAATGAGCTCTACTGACATTTCTATTTTCTTCATCACATATGGTATAAAACAAAACAATCTAGACTCCTTGATAAGCTTTATGTAGTCACTGGGTTTTACAAATGGTTTCTCTAATGGTATGCCAGATCATGTTTGTGTTCTTTCCAGATAGCTCTACTGTAACATACAGCAATGTTTATCCTGATAGTAAGTTGTAAACAGTCACCAATGCTCTATGTTATGAAAACCAATCTATATGCAATTGAAACAATCCACAGGTTCTAACTTGAAAATACTAGAAAAACAAATCTGGATGCATTAATCACAGCAACATGAAGATCTACCCTATAAAGAATTAATGGCTATCCTAATACAAGTTTTACTTTTCTTGAACCTATTGGCCTATCATTTAAGTCAAAGACGGCTGCTGTGGCTTCATCTCGAGATTCAAAGGCCACCATGGCTTCACCCGTGGGCATACCTTTTTCATTATATTTTAAACACACTGACCCTGGGATAACTTGATAGCCATAAAAGAAATCTAAAATCTCGTCAATAGACACAGTGAAGGGCATGTTCTGAACTTTAATTACAGTAGGTCCTGGTTTTCCAGAACTTGACCCAAAGCCAGGAGGACCACCGATATGTATGGGGCCAGGGCCAGGACCAGGGCCAGGCCCAAATGCTGGTGGCCCACTCAAATGCCCTGGAGCACTTCCAAGACCAGGGGGGCCACTTCCAAAGCCAGGGGGGCCACCTAAGGTACCAGGGCCATTTCCAAAATTCTGAGGGCCCCCTGCAAATCCTGATGGCCCACTTAAATTATTTGGTCCACCACCAAAACCTGGAACTTCCAATCCTAGACCAGGCAAACCACTGTTACCAACGGAAGGCATACCAGGCCTAGCATCACCAAAGGCCCCTCCTAATCCTGGAGGAGGAAGAGGTGGCCCAAAAGCATTTGACCCACCAAAATTACCAGGAAAGTTAAATGGAGGACCACTGTTGGCCTCCTTTGATCCTACTGTCAGGAAGGCATGCTCTTCACCTCCTGCACCTGGCATTCCTGCAGTGGGTATTCCTGCAGTGGGCATCCCCGCACCAGGTATTCCAGCACCAGGTATTCCTGCACCGGGAAGTCCAGCACCAGGTATTCCCGCACCAGGTATTCCTGCACCTGGCAGTCCCGAACCAGGCAGTCCCGCACCAGGTATTCCTCCACTGGGCATGCCCCCACCAGGCATTCCAGCATTAGGCATTCCAGCACTGGGGATTCCAGCACCAGGCATTCCTGCATTAGGCATTCCTGCGTTGGGCATTCCTGTGTTGGGTATTCCTGCATTGGGCATTCCTGCATTGGGCATTCCTGGTACTGCAGGATTACCTGGCACAGGCATCTTTAACCCCTTTTTTCCTTGGGCAGGGGGATTTTTTTCAATTTCTCTCATATCTTCTAGGGTAACTACATGAACAAAAGCTTCTCTCCCATTAAGTTTTTTACGGTGTAAATGTTCAGACTTACGTGCATCATCTTCATTTTTAAACTGAACCAATGCCTGTCCTAGACCTTGCCCATTATTATCAACAAGAACATGTACAGCATTTTCATCTACTGGGATTCCTTCAAGGAACTGAAGAACATCCATCTTGGTAATGCTGAATGGAATATTTGTTATATGGGCACAGACTTTGGCAGAGTTGACATCTCCCTCTGGATTTAACACTATTTCCCTCTGGTCATAGCTGAAGTTCTGGAGTCTTTTCCGAATTGTATCTATCTTTTCTAGCATACCTTTCTTAGTAATTGGATGAACTTGAATAAAGCGATTCCCCATATATTGTTTATGGCGACACAGAGCAGCCTTATAGTCAGCCTCATTCCTGAACTCTACGAAGCCTTCACCAGTTGCTTTCCCATTGGGTCCGTAAGCTATGTAAATACTATCTTCCACAATATCCAACTTTTTAAAAAAATCAATGACGTGTTTGTTTTCTGCTTCAAATGGTAGCCCTTTCAGGTAAACACAAAAACCAGCCTCGTGTGGTGATCTTGACCTTGACCTTTTCTGCCCACTGGGCGATTTTGACCTGGGAAGTGTCTGAGGAGGGGGATGGGTTTGTCCAGAAGGTCCCATACTTTGCTTAAAAGTGATATGACCTCCAGCAGCTACCCACTGCCTCTCTGTGGCAGGGCTAACTTCCACATATCGTTGAATCATCAGCATTCTATTTCGTTTCAATGCTTCAAATGTATCTTGTGGGGAGAGAAACTTAACCAATCCATTCCCATTATTTCGACCTACGTGATCTTTTAACAAATGCACTGCATCAACACGGAGCCCATGGAAAAAATCTCTGACGTCATTTTCCACTGCAGAAAAGGGCATTCCATGCACACTGACATACAGATCATCAGGATTGATGGGAAGTGGTTTCAAGCTGCTTTGAGAGTTCATCTGGACAGGATTAACAGGATTCAGTGGACCCAGAAACACAGGGTTCAAATTATTGTTCAGATTTATAGGTGCTCCAGAGCCATTCATTCCAGCAGGCAGAGGTGCCACAGGTGGTGGATTCAAGGGTGGCATACCTGATATGGGTGGCAGTGGGGTCATGGGTGGCACAGAAGGAACTGGGGGAATTGGGGGGACAGGAGGCACCGGAGGCAATGTAGGTACTGGAGGAGGAACTGGTATTGGGGGAATGGATGGCATCGGTGGCAGAGATGGCATTGCTGGAATTGGAGGAATTGGTGGTGGAGGGACTGTATTCATTGGAGAGGCTGTACTCGGAATGGTCGAGCTGAACGTTGGGCTCCCAAAAGAAGTTCCCATACTTGGAGGAGCAGTTCCTATGCTGGCTGTGGAAAACGTCTGTATGTTTTTGTTGCTTTCATGAACAGAAGTGGTAGCAGTAACTACACTTGGTGAAGGACTATTAAAGTTGGGTACAGTTGTAGGCAAATTTACCCTGCCACTCATTCCTGTGCTAGGTGGTGGTCCTGATCTATTAGCATTTGCTGGTGGTATATCTAAATTGGCTGTTTCAAAACGCCTACGACTCAGTTCAATCATATTCTGCATTTCTGTTTTACTACTCAACAACAGTGTTACTTTTGACCCTTTAATTGTACCACCTGTGCGCATCATACCAAGCCTTGCATCTTCATCAGTGGCAAAAACGATGAAAGCCTCACCCAGTTCACCCCCTACAATATGCACGCCCCCATCAGGGATGGTCAATCCAGAGAAGAAGTGGCGAATGTCCATAGTCCCCGCCACAATTGGGAGACCTTGCAAACGGATGACCACAGCCATGCTGCGCTGAAACCACACAAACCTGCAGATGAGAAAAGGCAATGGCCAGGTCAGACTCCTGTTTATCACACCAGATTTTTAGACGCAAGAAAGACCATTTACCATATTAGGCCCTCAAATAGTCCCTCAAGCTATCATAAGCAATGTCTTTCTTTAATTTAGCTTTGCTACAAACTGAACATTCAATGCCAACTACAAGGTAAAACCTAAAAAATTTCAACCTCTGAAGTCATTACTTCTGGAAACAATTAGTACAGTCCCAAAACTGAAAAGTCTCAGAAAATAACGACTGTAGAGCAGTGAAATCACTATATCACTCAGACCAATAAGCATTCAGTAAGATTTAAAAAATATGTGTAAGTCAAATAAACAACATTTAAAATCTGTAGGAAGAAAAATCATGGAAAAGATGTACCATAGTTAATATTTAAAACTGTTTTTGCATCCTTCCTATAAATTTGGTTATTTCATAGAATTAATGTCATTTACAGGACCCAATGTCAAAATCCAACTGAAACAGAAAACTAGAATACCCATGACTGAATTAGAAACAATTAACAATGAGACAGATTCAGACCTCATGAGTACTCTATTGAGTACCATATTTCATCCAAAAACTTTTCAACTTTTTGTGCCTCACAAAAACTTTACGAAAAACTGCATGCTAATTTATCCCCCCCAACCCCCCAATTATATAAGACCACTGGCTTAGTTCACCAGTGTAGTCTGTCTGTCCGTCCGTCCGTCCCTTCCTTTCCTTCTTCCTTTTCTTTCTTTTTGAGGTAGGCTATCACTATGTTGCCCAGGCTGGCCTTGAAATCTTTATCCTTCTGCCTCAGCCTCCCAAGTAGCTAAGATTATAGGCTAGTTTATTCAACACTTTAAAAAGCAGAACTTGGGGCCAGAGACGGAGATTTTAGCTCAGTGGTTCCGGCCTGCCTCACAAGCACAAGATCCTGAGTTTGATCCCCGTAACCACATACAATGCTGGGCGTGGTGGCTCACACCCACCAGCCATCAATACCACATACCACAGTGCCGGGAGTGGTGGCTCACGCCTGTAATCTCAGTACTCGGGAGGCAGAGGCAGGAGGATTGCTGAGTTCGAAGCTTGCCTAGGCTACATAGTGAGCTCAGGGCCAGCCTGAACAACAAAGCAAGACCCTGTCTCAAAAAAAAAAAAAAAACAGAACTTAATTACAATACATTCACTGTGACTGTATTTGTTTGGTTTAGACATGGTATTCTTGTGTATTTCAGGCTGGTCCTGAACTCACTAAGTAGCCCAAGCTGGCCTCAAATTCATGGCAATCCAGCCTCAGCCTCCCAAAGGCTGGGATTATAAATGTGCATTACCACACCCTGTGGCTGTAGCTATTTTAATTTAAAGTGAAGTCCAATGGCACATTACCAAACTTTCTATTTAAAAAAAAAAAAGTTATTTTTCCCCTATGGGTGGGATGACAATGAAAAGTTACTTTTTGATTTGATGTTACAGTCACAGTATTTAACCTAACAAAAATCGTATGGGGGCCAGGGATTTAGCTCAGTGGTTCTGGGGTCTGCCTAGCAGCATGGGTCCGGCGTTCAATCACCAGTACCACAAACCACAAAGCCAGGCATAGTGGCTCATGCCTGTAATCCCAGCACTTGGGAGGCAGAGGCAGGAGTGCAGCCAGTTCCGTTGTCTTACTTTTTTTGATTAAATATGAGAATAGCTTTTATAGTATATTGTGTATACACATGTAAGAAAAAAAAAAACAAAAAGTGTATTTCTTGCTTTCTCTTTGCTTTTTGAAAAACTTTTTTATTTTTTTTGAGATGAAGTTTCACTGTGTTGCCCAGACTGATTTCTTGCCTCAGCCTCCCAGGTAGCTGGAATTATAGGTATATACCACTGTGCCCAGTTTATTTCTGTTTTTTTGTCTTTTTTTTGAAGACAGGGTCTCACTTTGTAGTTCATGCTAGCCCTGAGGTCACTATGTAGCCCAGGTTAGCCTTGAACTCAGCAATCCTCTTGTCTCTCCCTCTGTTGAGATTACAAATTTGTAATCCTTTGCTGGGATACCAAGTGTGAGCCACCAGGCTTGGCATTGTGGTATGTGGTACTGGGAATCAAACTCAGAACCTTGGATTCACGGGCATGAGCTAGAACCACTGAGCTAAATCCCTGGCCCTATCTCTGTTTTAAATACAACAGTCATAATGGGATACATAATGAGTTCAGGCAAGGTCACCCTGCACTACATAAGTGAGACCCTGTCTCAAAAAAACAACAACAAAAATTACTACTGGATCTTTGTTGCTCCTTGCTCACCTTAATAATTCCTACTGTGATGTAGTCAAAAGAAAACTCCAAAGTTTAAATCAAATTTCAAAGTTCTAAAGGTTTCTAAAACCAAATACAAGGTTAGCCCCTTGTGACAAATCAAATTTGTGGGACTGAAAAAATTTGTGGGACCTAAAATAAATTTAGGCAAACCAACTTTCAAATATAAGCCTATTAAATTACCACTGAGACCTCAGGGAAATTATTATTGGAGTTCGAGTTTTATCACTTCCGAAACAAGAACAGTAAAAGAGGCCAAGGGGCCAGAGATTTAGCTCAGTGTTTCTGACGCCTGTCTAGCAAGTGCAAGGTCACTGCTTCGATCCCCAATAACCACACACAACAATACCTCATCAGCACCACATACCATAATGCTGGGCATGGTGGCTCACAACTATAATCCTAGCATTCAGGAGGCAGAGACAGGAGGATTGCTGAGTTGGAGGTTTGCCTGAGCTACATGGTGAGCTCAGGCCCAATTTAAACTACAACTCAAGACCCTGTCTCAAACCCCAAATAAACAAACAAAAGGAGGTCAAGTTCATTGCCATAAACTCGGAGAATTATGCAATTCCATAAAAAGTGTTTAAGTATTGTATGAATACTACTTTAAATAAAACCTGTAACTGTATCAATATTATGACTGTTGCATGTATAACAGAAATAGGGCCAGGGATTTAGCTCAGTGGTTCCAGCTCCTGCTCCATGAATCCAAGGTCCTGAGTTCGATTCCCAGTACCATATATCACAGTGCCAAGCCTAGCGGCTCACACTTGTAATCCTAATGGAAGCAGAAGCAAAGGACTGCTGTGAGTTCAAGGCTAGCCTGGGCTACATAGTGAGCTCAGGGCCAGCCTCAACTACAAAGCGAGACCCTGTCTCAAAAAAAAAAGTTATATAATAAAATCTAAAACAAACAAAGTTGTATAAAATAAATATCCCAATAGAGTGATTTTATCAAGGAAAAACAAACAAACAGAAATACACTTGGCACAGTGGTATATACCTATAATGCCAGCTACCTGGGAGGCCAAGGCAGGCGGCCAGGCCAGCCTTGGCAACACAGTGAAACCTCATCTCAAAAAAATAATTTTTTTTTTCAAAAAGCAAAAAAGACAAAGAGAGAAATATACTTTTTCTTTCTTACATGTGTATACATGATACAATATAAAAGCTATTCTCAAATTTAATACAGAAGAATAAGACAACATAAAATGTTCTTTGTGAGACCATTATAAAACACTAGAAATTTGGGGAAAGTGTTAAAGCTTTTCATTTGTGGGCTGCAAGAATCAAAAAGGAAAAATAACACTAAAAAACTAACAATAGGGCCAGAGGGTTAGCTCAGTGGTTCTGGTGCCTGCCTCACAAGCGCAAGGTCCTGAGTTTGCTCCCTGGCAACCACATACAATGCTGGGCATGGAGACTCACGCCCACCAGCAAGCAATACCACATACCACAGTGCCAGGCGTGGTGGCTCACGCCTGTAATCCCAGCACTCGTGAGGCAGAGACAGGAGGATTGCTGAGTTCAAAGCTTGCCTAGGCTACATAGTGAGCTTAGAGCCAGCCTGAACTACAAAGCGAGACCCTGTCTCAAAAAAAACCCACAAAAACAAAAACAAAAACTAATATGGGCCTGGGATATAGCTCAGCGGTGCCACACACCTACCTGACAAGTGCAAGGTCCTGAGTTTAATTCCCAGTACCATTATTTAAAAAAAAAAAAAAGAAAACCAATACTTATCTGTTTTACTAAAGTAATTACACCACTCCTTACAACACCTAAAATATATAGCTGTGTGAAATAGTGAGATAGCATTGCTGTTCAACTTCAAAATATATTTAATCATTAAGTGGAGGAAACAACCTAAGTACCCAAAACTACCTGAGAGGGATTTATTAGTTTGTATTTATGCAATGAGAACTAGACATGGTTCCAAGAACATAAAAATTAAACAAGGCTAAACACCACACACAGTTAAGTCTTTAAACCATTGTTCTACTAAGAGATTTAATGAATGTCTGTTCAAAGCACACATGAAAACTTGCCACTGAAAATCTTCCTCAGATAACCAGTTAGAAAAGAGCTGAGAAGAGCTGGAGATTTAGCTCAGTGGTTCCTGAACCTACCTAGCAAGCACAAGGTACCTGGTTTAATCCCTGGTAACCACATACAACAATACTGGGCATGATGACTCACACCCACCAGCAATCAGTACCATATACCACAGTGCTGGGTGTAGTGGCTCACGCTGTAATCCCAGCACTCAGGAGGCAGAGGCAGGAAGATTGCTGAGTTCCAGGTTTGCCTGGGCTACACAGTGAGCTCAGGGCTAGCCTGAACTACAAAGTGAGACCCTGTCTCAAAAAAAAAAAAAAAAAAAAAAAAGAGCTGAGAATTAAATCAAAGCAGAGTACAAGATTAATTCATAAAGCCATCTGAAGAGAAAAAAAGTTTTAAGTCTTAAAAATAAGACATATTATTTTGTTACTAGGGATCTGTTTGAGATAGGTCATTTCAACCCACCCTGAGTCTTGCTTAATTATTTAAACAAAAAGGTTATGTTCAAATTGTTCAGGTTCCATCTAAAGTCTAAAATTTGTATTCTAAAAGTTAAAACCTTTGGGCCAGGCATGTAGCTCAGCAGCACTGCACCTACCTGGCAAGTCAAGGTTCTGAGTTCAATCGTCAGTACTACCAAAAAAACAATTATGACCCAGGATCTATAACTATATTTCCGGGGACTATAAATAACCATACAAATAATAAACACCTATATTTGTAATTCATCTATAATGCTACTGAGCAAAAAGAACAGCTACCTTCTTACTGCCTGACAATAAGGAATGTAGCAAAAGAAATGCATCCAAATAAACTAATCCTTTAAACGAAGCAACTATTCAAGATGTCCACTTACCCCACCCCCCCTAGACAGGCTTGTAAACACATATAATGTAATTACTACACATACTTTTTGTGTTTCTTATAAAGCCATCTCATTTTATTTTGTATTAAACAAACCCTCTATACAAAATCTCTTACCTGATAAAACAAGAGATGTATTTTCTTAACAAGAAGTAGAGGCCAAGTCAATCCTGTGGGCAATCAATTAAAACCAACTTTTAGACTGCAATAGAGAATAAACGGAGGCAAAAATCAATGCAGGAAACACAAAACAACACGCACAGGCCACACTGAACTGTATATTATGAAGGAGAGTCTGAAACCACCAGAATATTTCATTAGAATGCATATCAAAAAAAGACATATACCAAAATCCCACACGTGCCTGTTAAGCTGGTATTACTTTCACACTTCAGTCTCTCAAAATATTTATGTTTAATACACCAAAAGTGAGTCACAAATTAGCCCAAGAATGAAGCAACTGAAAACTGTCATAAACTTTACTTCACAGCTGGTAACAGATTGCTTTTATCACTTGATTAAACCAATCTAGAAAACTTGGTAAGTCCAACCTGTACGTATCTTCCTAGCTTCCAACCAAACTTTTGACCAAAAAAACAAAAACAAAACCAAGTTCACACAAAAACAACTCCTGAACACATTAAACCTTCAATGCTTTTCAAAGAAATAACGGCAATTTTTCTTTTCATATATTTTCCATTGCACCAAAATATCATCAAACATCACAAAACAAGTGAAGTGAAAACTCTGGCTATATGAACTAATTTCACTGAGGATACAACATATTAAAGAAAAGTTCTACCACAACAATTCAAAAAAACTTGCTTAAAAATTGTCTTGAAGTATCAGGCATATTAAAAATATTTCCCGAAGTAAAACACGTCCCTCAACTTTTACTGGAATTTCTTCCAAACTTGTGAAGTTAGGAACAATTTGCCAGTGATATATACTGACCAAATGATTAAACAATTACATTCAAAGGTCATTTTAACATTCAGAGAAAGAAAATAATTGCCACTGTTCAGTATTCACAATCAATTACTCATCTAAACGGTTTTTTTTTTTAGACAGTCTCACTTTGTAGTTCAGGCTGGCCCTGAGCTCACTATGTAGCCAAAGCAAGCCTCCAACTCAGCAATCCTCCTGCTTCTGCCTCCTGAGTGATGGGATTACAGGCCTGAGCCACCATGCCTAACACTGTGGTATCTGGTACTGATTGCTGGTGGCATGAGTCACCACACTCGGTATTGTTGTATGTGGTTACAAGGGATCAAACCTGGGATCTTGTGCTTGCTAGGCAGGCGCCAGAACCACTGGGTTAAATCTCCGGCCCTAAATGTTCATTTTTAACATTTTTCAAAATCAAGCCACCAACTAGTGAGCTTAAGATTCATCATTAAGAAGTAAAATAAATTCCAAAAATCTTTGTTATTTCCAAACTCGTCTGAAGAAGCAAAGTATCTTTTAGGCAACTACTCAAATTACTAGACAATTGTGCGACACAAAGCTATGCAAATACTATGAAGACTCAGAGAAATACAGTAATTTTTGACATGTAGAAATCTATCCTAATTAAATCTGAAGAGCTTAAAAATTCTTCACTTAAAAAGCCACATCCAGCAGTTTATGTAACTGGTCACAAAAAGAAATATGAAATAGAAAAAACAAACCTGCTTTGAATACAACAATAACGAAGGCATGAATTACTGAAAGATCTATTTATTTGGTGGGGGTTTTTTTTGAGATAGGGTCTCGCTTTGTAGTTCAGGCTGGCCTTGAGCTCACTATGTAGCTCAAGCTAGCCTCGAACTCACAACAATCATTCTGCCTCTGCCTCCTGAGTGCTGGGATTACAGTCCTGACCCATCAGGGCCAGCATTGTGGAATAAGGTACTGGGGATTGAACTCAGGACCTTGCACTTGCAAAGCAGACACTAGAACCACTGAGCTAGATCTCTTGGTCTATTTGGTGGCTTTTTGGAGAGAGGGTCTCACTACCTAGGCCAGGTTGGCCTTGACCTTACAATTTAACCCAGGTTAGCCTCGAATTCACAGCAATCTTCCTGCCACAGCCTCCCAGATGTTGGTATTACAAAATTCCACCACCACTCCTGACTGCATCATTTATTCATAAATATATAGGATTAATTCTAGAAGCTTACCAAAGTAATTTTCTAGATAAGTACTTGTGATAAACACCTGACCCTCTTAGACTGAAATTCTCATTTTAAAAGGTCTGACAGAGAACTGGCTTTACATGCCATGAATGAAAGAAACAGGTTTCTCAGTCTCTTCTTTTCCAGACCCAAAGAGGCAGGTGGAAAAAGAACTGGGATTGGCCAGTTATACCCAAAGGGTGCTCGCTACATAAAATCAAAAATTTCTACAAGGTTGCTAGAAATGCCTAACAACAAAAAGGAAAGCTCTTAGGAAATCTGGTGTGGGGATGTAATGAGGGGAAGGAATAAATATGATTCTGAAAGAAAATAAAAGAGCATGTATATAGGGGGTGGGGAGGTGTGGGTGGGTGGGGATATGGGTAAAAATGAGAATTGACTGTGTCATATATTGGTAAAATTCCCCAATGTTATGTGTGATTGTGAGATGTATATAAATTGTACCAATAAAGAATTCAATTTTTAAAAAAAGGAAAGCTCTTAAATAGGAGAAGGTTGGCAGCCGCACCTGGCAAATGTCTGATCCAATTTTGTATTCAACTAGTAGCACAAAAACCAATCCAGAGATAAATTTGTGCTGCTTTTATTTCTACAAAGGAGAAGTCCAATACCTCCCAAACCAAGTATGCAGAAAGTGGAATCCAGAAGCCATAAATTCACAACCCTTGGTGTTAGATCACTTCCTTCAGAAATTAAAAAAAAAGAAAGAACTGAAAACAAATGTCTTACTTTGTACACAATAATTTAACAAATGTACCACTATTTCCTAGGAACCTGCTCATTCCTGCATGTTAAAATAAATACCAACAAGAAATGCAAGCTCCCAAATTTAAAAATCCACCCCACTCATCTTTGAGCTCTGTTGAATTTTACAAGAATAAAACTGAATTCTACCCAATAAAACAACTAAAAACACGTATTTTACCCAAATAAAGAGTATAAGGATAGGCAAGAAGAAAATGGGCCTGTTTTGCTATTAATCTATTGATATACTTCTGAAGACTTAAAAAAGAAACAGCTCACTTCAGTGTATTTTCCACTTCATATCCTAATACAGACTTTGCTTCAGGATGACAAATATCAGACATATTCACATTACAAATATGTGCTAAAAACTTAGCATTTTATGACAGGGTAAATTTTCTTATTTACTAGCCATTCTTAACATTTTGGATTTTAGGATAAAAATGTCTAACAAACCTCTTCATCAAAAAGGAAAGACGCAAACTACAACCTGACCATTTCCACTCTTCATCTGGCAATAAACATCCAAAATGAGTTTTTACTTTGTTCAGTCACCAGTCTTTAACAAGAATCAGGGTAAAGCTGAGCTAGACACTTCAGACCCAAAGGAAACAAAAAACTAGCAACTTCCTCAAGTATTCACCACAAAGATGAGCAACACAGCATCAGTTACAATGAGCAGAATGCTATCTGCTGTAAAATAGTATAATCACATTGTGGTAGGCAGTATGAAACAACCATAGCTTCATCCATTTTCTCACTACCAAACAAAACATTTCAGGTTCTGGAATGAAAATGAAAATTTATGACACTAATACAGATGCATCCCTTTTAGAATACATTGCTCACTTTCCCATTAACTTTCCATTCAGTAGTTACTCAAAGGCAGCAAAACACATTTATAAGATACTCTTCCTGCCAAAAAGACTACAATATTATTTTAAGAGTAGGAAACCCAGAGAGTGGGTTGTCCTAAAATACTATTTTTGATCTCCCCAAACAGCAACAAAAGCAGTCATTATCTTACTTCATTTACACTTCAAAGAAAAATTACTTTTTACTTAACAGCATTCACCCTATGGTTTTAAGACTTAAAAGCTACCTTTAAACCTCTACACACCAAAGGGTACACAGAGGACAGTAAAATCTAATAAAAGTTCAATTTAGAAGAAATAGTTTTCCTACTTAGTTGACCTAAAACATTTAATAATATTCACTTTCATGGGTATTTGATGAACACTCGTGGACCAAACATTAAGATATAAAACTGGACAACAGTCTCTTATTTTAATGATATCTAAAACTATCTTCTGTACAATAAATCACCAACCATTCTTTCTACATCTACAAAAGAAAACGTCCATCCAAACTGAATGATGTGTGGCTCTCCGCAAATGGAGTAAAAGCAGTATCAACAGTCACTGGAATCAAGTTTTATGCCTCAAAATTGTACCAACAATCCAAAATTCTTAGTAAGAAATATGAGGGCTGGTGATATAGCTTCGTGACACAGCACCTGCCAGGCAAGTGCTAGGTTCTGTGTTCAATCTCCCATACCAAAAAAAAAAGGAAATATGACATTTCAAATAAAGTTAAGGAAGACTGAAGTGTACTAGTAGTAAGCAGCATATAAAAGTAACTACCACAATAGTTTCTAAAGCTGCACATTTTTCACCTAACATCTGAACATAAGAAAAACTTGAAATTATGCATTACAGCCCACATACAAAGTAATCAACATTTAACCAAGCATAAGGAAGTAAAATCATTCCACTTAGGATTTTTTTAAAAAGGTGACAAATGATACATACTAAGCACATCCTCTTGAACACACAAATATTTCCTTCAAATATTGTAGCGAGTTTGTTAACCACCATATTCTTAGAAAATAACTGATACAAGTTTCTTTCCACTAAGTAAACAAAATCCTTCATTCTATCAAAACTACATTTCAAAATCAAAACCAACCAGTCTTGTATCAAGTTCTCATATTAATCTGTAACTCCAAACAAGAAAACCACACCAAGTAAGATTTTTCTACATGTCCAGACTTCAGATTTGTTTTTCCAACAGCAGACGCTTTGAAATATAACATACACTAGTTAACAAGGTCCCCGGTAATTCTTAAGACTGCATTTTTGCAACATTTACACCATTTCCAACTGTTCAAGCAATCATTTCTAACAGAAATACTGCAGTTGCCACCTTTCTCTTCAGCAACCTTCCGTTGCTCCCCCCGCCCCAGTAGTTATATTAACTGGCATTACTCTAATTTTAAATAATGCAAAATAGTTCCTATCAACTGCCCCCATTTACTGTAGATCATCTCTGGGAATCCAGAATCCAAGGAAAGTTTTAGGACCAAGAAAACTAGATAACGCAGCCTAAAATTCTCAATATCCACTACCTAGCTGAATGAACGCCAAGCACTAAATAACCCCGAGTAGTCCAGACCGGAGCCCCTCAGATTTTTCACTGTGAAGCACTCACTAGAAACACACACAAAGTCCATACACTGTAGCAGCTAAGTCCGCTGCAGTGAAGTCCCTCCTCATCACCTGTAGATCTTCAACGACCGTCCCATTCATTTCACGTGGCAGCAAACTAGCGCCACCAACCTTCGGAGAAACAATTACCAACACCTACACTCCACCACGTAACTCCTCCACCTCCAGGGCCAGAGGCTCCTCTCTAAACAGCAATAAAGGTGCAGTTTACAGGCACCGGCTTCTCAAACAGCCTAAATCCCTATGTCCCTCCCCAGCGCGGGGCCTAGAAGGGTCACTGCAAGGTCCTCCACCTTTAGTTCACGAAGGTAGCCGGCTCTGAGACCGACTTCCTGCAATCACAGGAGGGCACCGGCAGGGGCTTCCTCCCCCTCACGTGTATCCGAACTGTAGCTTTTTGTTGGAAGGCCACAAGAGCCTCCTTTCCACTTCAGGTAGAGGAAATAGCCTCACTATGGTTATTTTTCCACTTCGAGGCAGAGGCGTAGTTATAATTTCTGCCCCATTTGGATGAAGCCAAGGAAGTCGTCCCCATTAGGCAAGTGTGTTTTCACTGCATTTCCCGTTAATTCAGGGGCCGCTGGTCCACCAAGCTCCGGCTGCCCCGTATTTCTGACCATCCGGGCGTCCTCGCCAAGGCCTCGTCCACACTTCGGTACGCAGCCTCATCCTCTGGCGTCCTCCTTGTATCCTCTCTGGCCACAGAGACAAAAGTGGCACCCCAGAACCGCCAAAGCTCTGCCACGACCCTTTGTGTGGTGCGCTCGCAGCGGCGGGCTCCAAGGCCTCCCAAGGCCCCGCCCCGGGCCAACTAGGGGCGGCTCGAGTCCCCGCACAGCCCTGCCCGTTCAGAGGCTGCGGGAATCTTACCGGGGAGAGCTTGCGCGTCACCAGAACCCAGACCCGAGTTACCCCCCACGCGAGTGCCTCTGCCCCGCGGCCGACAGCCCCAGACCAAACGGCTTCCTGGAGCCCAGCGCCGTGACGACCTCCTCTGCAGCCTCACAAAATGGCCGCCGACCCGCTGAGCGGCTCAGCGTTCCAGAGGGGGCGGGGTGGGTAACGTCACGGGGCGGGAAACGCACGCGCAAATAGGCTAACCGACGAACTACCGGAAGTTCAAGGTATCAGTATTGTGAGGAGCTATAAATCAGTGCTTAAGTTTGTACTCAGTTCGGGCTTTCTCAGGACGGTGGGAATACTCCAGCGCTTTACTGCTAGGTTTTGTGCGAATTACACTCTTTGGAGCCCCTGCGAAAGGGAGGAAATAGCCTCTTTCTCGAATTATTTTGAGTATTAAGCACACAAAAAGTTAGTTAGCTTTAATATAGTCAGATAACTGGTTTTTTTACCATTACAAAATTTCAATCTAAGGCTGGAGATTTAGCTCAAGTACCGCGCCTACCTTGGAAGCACAAGGGCCCAAGTTGGATCCCTAGGACTTAAAAACTAAATAAAAATAAAATTAAAACTTCAACCTAGTAAGACTTATCTACCCTAATCCTTCTACATCTGTACGTATCATTTCGTTACTGAAGAATCTTTTTTTTTTTTTTGCTTTTTTGGAGACAGGGTCTTGCTTTGTAGTTCAGGCTGGCCCTGAGCTCACTATGGTGCCCAGGCAAGCCGCCGCGAACTCAACAATCCTCCCGTGAAGAATCGTTTTTTTGAGACAGGGTTTCACTTTGTAGTTTAGGCTGGTCCTGAGCTCACTATGTAGCCCAGGCAAGCCTTGAACTCAGCAATCCACCTGTCTCTGCCTCCCGAGTGCCGGGATTACAGGCGTGAGCCACTACGCCCGGCACTGTGGTATGTGGTATTGATTGTTGGTGGGCGTGAGTCACCATTGTACGCGGTTACGGGGGATCAAACTCAGGACCTTGCGCTTGAGAGGCAGGCGCTGGAACCACTGAGCTAAATTTCTGGCCCGTTACTGAAGAATCTTAAGTATTATCAAGCTGTTGTTCGTCCTAAACGCACCCTCCAATTCCTTCTTTCCTATACCATGTAACTTTTGTTTTTGCTTTTTTTTTTTTTTTTTTTTTTTTT
>PVIC010010737.1:0-42795 GCA_004025085.1 Thryonomys swinderianus
AAGTGTAAGGACCTGAGTTCGATCCCCGGTTACCACATATAATGCTGGGCGTGGTGGCTCACGCCTGTAATCCCAGCACTCGGGAGGCAGAGACGGGAGGATTGCTGAGTTCGCGGCGGCTTGCCTGGGCACCATAGTGAGCTCAGGGCCAGCCTGAACTACAAAGCAAGACCCTGTCTCCAAAAAGCAAAAAAACAAAAACCAAAAAAAAACAAAGATTTTCTTTCTCTTACAAACCAAGTGACTTTGTGGGTCACTAATAAAGAGCTTTCACTACATGTAAAAGTGAGTAGATGTGGGGTTTCCTCGCTGTAGACTAACAGTGCAGAGCTCTAAAGATGTTCTTCTGTGCACACTGCTTGGTCAACACTGTTGGGAACCACTGAGTAAGATCTCACAACGTGGATCCGTGCGAAGCCTGCCAACTAGGAGCTACTGCTGCTGGTCTCAGACCACACAATGGGAAAAGTTGCTGGCTTTGGGTAGCAATAGATTCGCATGGCTCAGGAATATCCTCACCTCTCGTGGGGAAAAAAGCCAAATGATATCCTTTTTCTATCCTACTCACCCCCATAGCCACAGAGCTCAGCCGATTCTCGGGTGACAGATGCCCTGACTCAGTGACCTCAAAGTGAACAAAGGGATTAGATCTATTGGGTCGTCAGCTCAACTGTCTGGTTTGGGCCATGAGAGATTTTTAAAGTCTTGTTCTTTTTAGTCTTTGCCCACTCCACTCCAGGATTTGGTGTTTGTTTGTCTATTTTTTTTGCTAAAGCTGACTCATTTTTTTAAACGCAGGTGTTTTGCACAGAAAATTAAGGAAATGCAGACAACTAAGTGCACACAATTCACCTACCAGGTTTAACAAATGTCAACCTTTATTCCCTTGCGACATTGCTTGCTCGTGATTGTTCATCCTTTCCACACATGTTATTCAAAGGATAACATTTGTTCAAATTTGCACAGCTTCAGCCCAGCTCATGTCATGAGCAGTTCACCAAAAGCATATTAATAGTGGCAAATGGGATGAGGAGAACAGACTCTTGAGCAGTTGTTTCTAACCTTTATCATCACGAAGAAGTCTATGACAAATTCTGGGGCAGGCAGAATAATGGCCCCCTCCAAAAAGAAGTCCATATCCTTGCCTTAATCCCAAAACCTGTGACTAGGCTTCCTTACACAGTGAAAGAGACTTTAAGGATTAAGTTAATTAATTAAATAAATGATTAAGATAATGATCCTGAGATGGGAAGATTAGCCTGGATTACTCAAGTGATCCCAGTGTAGTCACAAAGGTCTTTACAATGGAAAATTAGGTCAGGGGAAGGATTGAAAAGGGAGGGGAAGGGAAGGGGAAAAGGAGGGCAGAGGAGAGGAAAGGGGGAAAGAAAGGAGGTCAAGGGAAGGCAAGACAGGGAGATAGGGGGAGAAGGATGAGGGTAGGAGAGAAAAAGGAGATGGGGCCAGAAGGTACACCTTGCTGGGTCTGAAGATAGAGAAGAGGGCCAAATCCATGGGACACAGGCAGCAAGCTGAGAAAGGCAAGGAATGGATTCTTCATTAGGGCCCCAGAAAGAATATTCCTTACTGAGAAGTCCCCGTAGACACCAGGCAAGGCTTTCCTCATGCATGCCAATACTCCGTTCCCCTCTGTATAGCATGATCCATGATTCTCATTAATTAACTTTTTAATCACAGCTTATTATGCTTCTAGAAACATTCACACGGCGCAGTCATGGTGAATATTCACAAGCAGAACACACCTGTATAAACAGTTCTGCAGGAAACAGAACATTTTACACATTCCAGGGTGCCCGGGGATGGGTTCAGTGACCCCTCCAAAGCAAAGCTCACCTTGATGACTACGGGTAGAGAGTAGATTTCTATAAAGACAAAATCTATAACTAGTCTTATTTTCTCATAGTCTGTCTCTGTGTCTCCGTGTCCTGTGAGGGTGGAACCCTCTTTTGTTCTCCATCATGTCCACAGTGTCTAGTTTCTTTATCCACACATGTTTGTCATTTGAGAAAATTATTGAATTAAGGACCAATTACCGTTACTGGAGCGAGCAACAAGCCGTAAGAGGTAAACTAAGCAAGGCGCTCACAAGTACATGAAAACAAGGGACGCCTGGGTGAAGGGTGGCCAGCCGGGAGGCGAGGGCTGGAAGACAAGAGGAGGAAGGACCTTAGCCATACAAGACAGCTTGCCGGCCACCAGGGGGTTCGCCACTTCCCACTGGGAATGAGAGCACCTCTGCTGCCCCTGACGGTTTGCTTGTATTATTCCCTGTTCGAAGTGGTAGGGAGAGAAAAGGACACAAAGCGTCGGGACCCAGAGGGAGCCCTCTCGTCAGTGCAGAGGAGGCATGAGGTCGCCTTTTGGGGAGAACTAAGCTGGCATCAGTCAGCCTCAGACCCTGGGGAAAACGCTAATCTGCAGCCCATGTTTAAAACTGGAGGGCAGGTGACTATCCCATAGTCCAAGTTCCAACTTCATCCCTTCCCCCTCCTCTTCTCCTCTCCTTTACACTCAAACCTTTGTCGACACAGTTATCAGAGCAGCTCCTCACAAGCGGGGAGCAGTAGAACTCCATGATCAGCACAGTAGCCTCGCTGGTAGGACTGACTCCTTCCATTTCTCTGAGTGAGAGGAGTTTGCGCTACAAAACCGGGAGAGCAGTGAGCCTGCGGATAAGGGCCGGAGGCGACGAAGGCAGTCTGAGCATTGCAGGCTGAACTCTGACATTTCCCAGTCAGTCACAGGGTGGTGGCAGCTAGTATTTTATTTAAGACACTCAAGGTTTACAGTTAAAAAGCGGTGAGTCTGAACAAATTCTTTAACTGGCAATTCCCTGCAAAGGGCTCTGCAGTCTGTACTGTTTCCATCATGCGTGCAGTCAAAAGGGTATCGGGGACATAACTGTACATTATCACTATTGACATTTCCCAGCCTACTCCACTTTGGTTAAAAAGTGGGCGCTCAAAGATGCCACTTAATAACTTTAGGCATCATGAAAATGTCACTTTGACAAGTAGAAAAGTGGATTTACACACCCACCAAAGGTGACCTGCTTAAAAAGAGACAGCAGGGATTGTTTCCTGGCCTCTAAGTGAGACAGTCACAGACTATGTCCTGCAGGTTGCCACAGCTAGAACACAGAGGTAAAAGGAAGAGAGAAAAAAGGGCAGCACTAGTCTAGATGGTGCCTAATCCACTGGCACAAGGTCAAGTGGCCAGGGTGGCTGTTGGATGTCAGTGTCACAGCGGGGATGGGCTCAGGGGAAGTTAGAAAATAGGGACAGCCTGGCCCAGGGCTGGGAACAGTACTGGACCCTGCTCTGGTCCTGAGGGGTTCCATGTTGTCTCTGTTACTTTCCAGTCGCTGAGACACAATATGTAAAGGAAGAGAAGTTTATTTTGGCTCATAGTTTGTAGACCTGCCATGGCAGATGGGCATATTGGAGGAGAAGCTGCCTACTTCATGACATTTAGGAAGCAGAAAGAAAGTCAAAATAGACAGAACCTTCTCATTTCTGCCCATAGTGATCTGCCTCTTCCACCCAGGCCCCACTTCCTACAGCAAGTCAGCCATTAGCCTCTATAATTTAATCCACCTTTCAAAACCTCACTTGGGAGTATATGAGGCTCTTAGAGGACATCCAGATATGAACCGTAACTCTTGTCCACGAAGAGACCCAGGAAAGTAAGAGGTTGGCCCAGGGGCTAAATGTTTTGGTTAAGGTGGGTGGGGACATCAGGTAGTCTCATGGGCAGGTGAATCCAAGGTCAACATTCTGGATGAAGAATGAACTCCTAGCCTAGTTGTAGCAAGAGATAGAGAAGCGTCTGGTTTCCCAAGAGAGAAGCCAAGAGTCAGGCTGTCTTAGCCTAGAAGGGAAATGGGGAAAGGGAGGCTGTGAATGGCTGAAAGGACAAGGCAGCACCATCTCCACAGCAGGCCCAACACATAGAGCCGGGGTGGTGCCCTTACCCTTCCCGTCTCCCCCGCCTTGTGCCCTGATGTCTTGAGTCAGCACTGCATGTCTCCTCTGCACAGTTTCCTAGTCACTGAGTTATAAGCATCTGCACAGCAGTTGCGTTCAGCTGATCTGCAACTGGTGCTCAGTAAACATCTGCAGACTCAGTGGGAATATCTGTGAGTCAAACAACCAACTCTCATGACAACACGATGGCGCTCTGAAAATACCTATTATGAATATCAAATCCATTGGCCGTCTTTTCCCACAGGCAGACGGCACAGCCACTCGGGTTCCAGGTGGCTGAGCCTGCCTCATCCAAGTGGGCTTTATGTCCTGCAGTGACCTGGAATTCATGGATCTGGCTCTTTCTGGAGTCAGGAAAATCACCTATCTTCCTGAATTAGCTGAGTTTTATAGGGTGGACTATGGTTTAGAGAAATACAAAGACACTAACACACATATTTTCTAGGGTTTGCAATCACCTTTCCTCCATCATGACTAATTTTTAATTCTTTCATTTATCCATTCATTCTGTAAAGTTCCTGGTGCTAGCATGTGGTTTTTACCCTGAACAAGCCACTGCATCTACCGAGATGGCTGATAGCCAATTGCTGCTTCCCTGTAGGGTGGGAAGACAGGCCATTTTGATCAAGTGTGGTAAATGGTATGATAAATGGATGGTCAGGAATGATGCTAGGGAGTAAAATGAGGAATAAAACTGACAGTAAAGTATACTAGAATGTTCAGGTCAAGTAGTATTTTAGAAATGAGTAAATTTAATAGTCTGAAAAAAATAAAACAGCCCAGCACCAAGAAAGCATACCAATATAGAGACTTTAAAAAAAAAAATAAAACAAGATAGGTCAGGTTAACACCAACACCCTGCTATAATAGATAGAGAGGAAACATTGGGCTGTCTGCAGAAGTGAATCACAGAAGTATAATGTGGTTTACAGGGAAAGCAATGAGCTTGTATAATTCACTCCCCAGTAGGACCGTGCAATTGTGCCAATCTTGGGGAATGCTGGCTATGAAAAGGTGAGTGAGCTAGTCTAAAGGGACAGACCTGGGATGAAGAGAAATAAGAGGGGCACCCGGTGGAGGTATATGCTACCCCAGGGGAAAGGGAGCATCAGGGGAGAGCCGAGCATGCAGGTCTGGGAATAGGAGAAGGAATGGGAACCTGTTGTTTGTCTTCTGAGCTGGGCACTGTTGAGTGGAAATAAAATGGTTTCATAGATTTGGGACACTTAGCTCTTCTCTTACAGGAACTGCTGCAGTGGCATGGACAATTCACTTGCTTGGCAATGGCTGTGATTATCCTGGGCTAACCACGGTGACTTAGACTGCACTGCCCATCTGGTAAAGCCACTGAGGAGGGGAAGAGCCAGCCGTGTGTCCAGAGAGGAAGGAGCCAGGGCATGAAGTCTTGCACATGTCCAAGGGAAGCCTCGGAGCAGATCAGTCTCTGGGGGAAGAGATCTGTCTGAACTCAAGAAAAGGTTCAGGGCTGAGCTAGGCTCTGTGTGTGTGTGTGTGTGTGTGTGTATGTGTGTGTGCGCGTGCACATGTGAGCACAGGCAGGCAAACATGTGTGTGAATTCCCAGGATACAGGGAGCACTAGCTCTGACCCTCATGTAGCCTTAATATCAAGACAGCCCTGGGAGTCTGTGGCAGAAATTAGAATGGGCCCCTGGCCTCTGCACATGTTCCGGCCACTTGCGGGGTTCTCTGTGTTTCCATGACCCACTCTGTTCCTGACTCCTCATCTCAATCCCTCGGTCCAGCATTTACGTAGAAAAACATCTAGGTGTTAAAAGTACAAAAACCTCAGGCTCAGAGATGTGAAGTATTTTTCTGAACGTCCCAGAACTAACCAAACATGACTGCAATGCAGGCCAGTGTGACACCCATGTTGGATTTTCCTCATTTCTCATGTTGCTTAATAGATAGGCAGAGGATAGTTCTAATCTAACATGCCCCAAACTGAGCCACTGATCTTCCCGTGAAGCTGCTCTGTCCATGGTCGCCCCGTCTCAGTGGGCAGCAGCTCCAACCTGCCAGGTTCTCACCACTAGACACCCTTTCCTTCTCTCACTTCTGTTACTAATCCACCACCAAACCTGTTGGCTGGATCCTCAAAATGTGTTGAGCATCCAACCATTGCCCCAGCTCCTCCCTCACAGATGTCATCATCTATGAAATTATGGATTTCTGAAGGCCTGTTAGGGTTTAGCATCAGTTTCAGAGCTGGAGCGATCCTCTCTACAGGCAAGTGGATCCTCTCAATATGACGTGAAAAACGCAACAACAGCTCCCTGCTTCACGGGGGGCAAAGCCTCCCAGCCTCAAGCTTGAGTCTACAGTCATATCCTTGACCTCCTCTCCCGCTCACTGGCTCTGTCTTACACACTGTTTCAGGCCCTGCCCTCCTTTCTGTTCTCTGAACATACCACCCATGTTTCTACCTCAGGGCCCTTGCACTGGCTGTCCCTATCCTAGAAACTGTTCCTTCTTCCCTTTCTCCAAAGAGACCCATTTGGTTAAACCTCTTGCCTGTATCAAGGCTTCATCAATAAATCACCTCCTCAATGAAGCCTATACTCTCTGCTCTTTAAAATTGTAAACTACTTCTAAGCATCCCCTGCTAGAAACTACCTTTGAGTATGCCGTAAACTATATTTATTATGCTTATTAATCTTTGTCTCCTTCATGAGAATGAAGGTTCTAGGAAGTGTTTTGTTTATAAATGGATGTCATCCATTTAGAAGAGTGACTGCCCCATAGTAGGTACTTAATAAATATCCACTGAACTGAGTGATCTTTAATTGGAGACCACAGAAGACAAAGGCTTAAAGTCACAGGAGAAGAAAATCTCCTCTATCCCAAAGTAATTTCTTAAACCCTACTCCGTCCCCAATTCTTCAGCAGGAGGGGCAGAAAATGTAGCCTCAACAAAGGAGTTTGTATAGAGGAAGAAATAAAATTGGAAATGAGACTACAAAAGGAACTCTAGGGAAGGGCAAATTACATTGCCTCTAAATGGGAAAAAAAAGTGCTATCTAAAAGCAAAGGTGCTTAAGACACGGCGCCTGCAGGTGGAAATAGCTCAGAGTTTTGAGGGGGTGAGCACCGCTGAATGCAGTGGAATTTGTACTGTTATCTGGTCTGCCTGCAGCATTGCTGGGCAATTTACAGCCCAAATCAATAAACAACTTAAATTCTCTCTAAAGGAGGAGCTGAAATGAATGCACAACAACACAGTGAAACAAATCAGTTTGCTGTTGGGAACAACAAAGGGGCCGGGATCTTGGCTTTGACGCCGGCTGGTGAACCCGGCGCTCCAGGTTACTTGCCAAGTGCTGCGATGATCTTCATAAAGCAGGAAGCGCCAGCTCAGCTTCTCTCCCAGGTTCCCATCGGTGGATCTGAACCCGGTCTGTCTGGGGACAGAAGGGGAGGGCAGGCACCGGTCTTGGTGCTGTTTACAGGCCACCTCTGCTGGGGGTGTGGACAGGCTCTTGCAGGCTGGAATGGAGGACAGTCCGGAGGGAAGTTGGGGATGAGGATTTCAAGAGAAGACAGTGGAGAGAACCCAGAGGCAAGAGGTGGAATCACAGGCTGCGCTGCACTGTCCAGTGATGGACGGAGACAGGATCACAGGGAGTCACCATACCGAGAAGGACCCAAGCACCTGGGCGGTCACCTACGGTTGTGCACTGCACCGAGCCACAGGCTGGGAGTGATGCAGAGTCTGGAAATAAATTAGCCTGGAGGCCACAGTCCCTTGCCTAGGATAGATGGGCAGATGGAAGTTCCATTTCTTTGTCTTGCTCCTGGCCCGTGTAAGGGGACACTCCTTGAGCATATGTATGAACAAGTGCAACTACCCCAGACCTATTCCTCAAGACAGATGCCCCTTAACAGAGCTTCAGGGAGAGCATTTTTAAAACATCAAACACGATGCTGCTGTAGTCACACTGGCTTTCTCACTCCTTCTTAAACACACCCAAGATGCTCTGCCTACCTCCAGGCATTTGCTCTCGCTCTCCTCCCCCTGAGGATTCCCGACCCCATCGTCAGCATGGTGTGGTCCCGGGAACCTTTGTATGGTTCAATCAGAGACATTTCTTTGATACCTTATCTAAGATAAAGATTCTTTTCCTTCACCTTGGCCTCTTGGGAACTAGGAAGCACCCTCCCTTCTTACCCTGCTTTGTTTTCTTCATAGCATTTTCACAAGGTTCCACCCTGTTCTTGTGTGTGTATGTGTGTGTCCGTTCACTACCTAGACAGCATCTTCTTCTCACATGACATGCACATACTAGAGTAGAAACACCTCAAGAACACAAACATTGCCAGCATTTATCATCGCTGTGTCCCCGGACCTGGGGGGGTAGAACTGATCAATAAAGGCGCATAAATAAATGAATGAATCAGTCAGTATATATTCCTCTTCTACATAAATCTTTCTGAGCCTTTCTGATAATTTCTCAAGATAACTTCCTGTAAGTTAAGTTGTTTCAGTGTAGGCACCACACGTTTCAAAGTCTTGCCGCACATGCTGAACAAAATTCCCAGCAGACAAGCAGCACAGGATTTGCTCCCCTTAGACAGGTGTAAGAGTGCTACTTTCCTTTCATTGTCACAAATGTAGGATAAAATCACTCAGAAATATTTGTTAGATGGGAACATAAATAAACACCACTACCTTTTGCTCAAGTTGAGTTTCTGTGATTGTTCATGGACCACACTCCTTGTTCATATGTGTATTGAGATATGATTTCTTTGAGACAGGCACTGCTCACAGCCGCTGCAGCTTCCTGCGAAGAATCCAGTGCATCAGGGGCACGTGAAAAATACCTCTTAAAACAATAAATGAATATACATTCTTTTTGTGGATGTTCAGAAGGCCACTGGTTACGTTCCTTTGAGAAACCTCTTTTGTCTTGCTGACTTCAAACAGCTTGATACACAGAAAATATTTACTCCTTTTCCATCACCTAGGTTCAATTTTTAATGTTCCATTTGCATTCTATTTTGTGCATGCTATTTGTTTTACATTTGGAGGTTCTAACATTTTATGCAATCCATCTATCATTTTATTTTAGTTCCTCTCTTGGACACCATGTTTAGAAAGAGTAATGATAGTTAACACTCATATAGAACTTTCCCCATCCAAGATGCTTTTTTGAGGACTTTCCATATATTTCTTAGTTAATCTCTGCAGTGATCCTCTAAGAGAGATGCTTTCATTCTCCCTTCAGACAGATGGAGAAACGGAGGCAAGAAGTCATGAAATGAATCATTTCCTAGACAAGATTCTATATATATTTACCTATACCTTGTTGTTTTCCTATTTGAGATTATTTAATAATAGCAATAAATGTGGGGTTTGTTTTAGAATTGAGGGTGAAGGAAGGGTCTTATCATTTTTCCCAAATAGTTGTCAGGTATTCCAAAACAGATTATTGAATAACTTACACTGCCTCTGCCAAATTAAAATTAGACTTTAAACATGTCTGCAACATACTGCTCTACATATGTATGAATGCATATTTACATATATGGATACACAAATATATGTATTCGAATACATACACATAGCACACAAATACACGTTTCCTGGTGCTCTTCAGCTCAACGGCACAGTTGCTCTTTTCCTTAATGACTTTTGGGGTAGGTGTCAGCAAGCAAACTTGCACAAAGAAACATAGGGAAGAATCATGAAAAGACTACTGTGAATCTCTACAAATCCTTCATAAATGTACATTTGATATTCATCTCAAATACATGCTCCTACATTGCAATACAGTCGCACATATATGGAACTTTGGCAGCCACGACATACACAGCCTCGTTTATCTGAAAGGAAACATAGTCACCTGAGGCACGAGGATATTTTGGCCAGGAATGAGCCACAGAGATGACAGTTTATACCAGTGATGGCAAGTGAATTAGAGACTGAGCGCAAGACTGTAACCCCAAACCCTCTTATTTAGCGCAGTGCCGCCCCTGCAGTTAAACCCGGAAGCTGAGGTTTTAGTTTAGAAAAGACAACTCTACACTAACATCTTTTATCTTAAAAGAAAAGCACAGTAACACGTGTGCCATAGGTTGGCCACCAGTGGCTTATACCACATAGCCCCGGTGTGTGGCAGGATGGCAGGATGCGCCACCTAGGTTTAAGAACATTCTGTTACTGCACAATATGAAATCGTCTAGCATGTTTCTCAGAACACACCCTTAACACTAAATGTCACACGACTGCATCTACAATATATGAGCGCTTAGCTCCACCGCTTTTCACTGCTTGGTGTTTTTCACAAATTCTTACCGTTCTGGTTTAAACTGAGGAGCACGGTCAGGCGGATGAAGCACACCTCCACCCCCAGTACGGGGGAGGGACCACGAGAACACTGTTTCCAGGCGCTTGAGGCAGCCAGCCCTCAGAGTGGGATCTCTGCCACAGAAGCCTTCCTTTTCCTTAATCTCACCACAGCCAGAGGAAGACTGGACTTCACGACGTGGGCAGCAGAGGTAGAAAGCCAGGGCCGCCAAGGCCTGGGAGAAGCACCTGTTCCTGCCATGGCAAAAAGCTGACCAAGACCTCATGCTTTCACAGGCTTTCGCCAGGTACTTGCTTAAGCCCTGCTCACTAAGTAGAGTACTTTGTCCATCCTGCTGAAGTAATAATAACTGCTTCTGTTAGTATCTCGTACATGCCTTGACATTCGTGTTTATGTTTTTATTTTTTCTTAAAGGAGTGTAGCCTATGCATCCTATTGCCACCTTGCTTGTCTCTGAACAGTTTATTGAAAATGGCTCCTCACTTACTTCTCAGCTGAATAATAGTTTCTGAATGAGTGGACGTCATTCCTTTAATGTGTGACAGAGCTGACCCCTTAGCCTGACACCTGGCTCGATCTAACCTTCAGGCTGCTCCCCCACGCCCTGCTAGTCATGCCACTCAACTCAGCTCAGACCTCAGAGAGAATCATTTGCCTCTACACCATGATGGAGGAAGAAGATCCTGCCATTTACAGAGGTATTGCCCAGCACAGGCTCCAAATGGATGAGCCTAAGCAGTGGCCCCTTTGTGAACTCGCTGCACCTACCATTCGGCCTTGTGGGCATGAAATGAGCTCTGACCTTGACTCAAGCTAGAGTTCTGACATTAGTGTAGGTCAGACATGCGCCCAGCCATAGACTGAACTCTAATCTCGCTCACAGTCCCAGCTCTGACCCTTACACCGACCCCAGACTCACATTAAGCCATGACCTGGGTCAAATACATAGCTACAAGCCCAGATGTAACCTGAGCTCTCACCTTGAGCTCAGACTCAGTCCTGCTTTGGGTTGTGACCAGCTTAGCTGGTAATCATCAACTGCGGCCACACAGAAGGCTTGATATAGTGGACATAGGGCCCTGTGGGAAGATCCCCTGAGCACTGGATAGCACTCACGTCCTACTCCCAATAAAATTGAGCATGTAGTCACCTTTTTGTGAGGGGCAGGAATCTTACTACTATAAACCTGAGTTCACAATCTGCCTCTATATACTTGTGTAATTTTGGACAAATGGATTCTCTGCCTTTGAGGACTCCAGCTATAAAATGAATTTAAAATACCCACTGGCAATATGCTCATAAAGATTAAATTATATGACAATATAAACAACCAGCCCAGCAGGTCTTCAGTGAGAATTTACCCCTTTTCTTTAGCAGATATCATTTCCGCTGCAGCTGAATCATAGTATAAGGGTAAGACTCCCAGAGCTGTACTGCCCAATATATGTGTCCCCAACCACAAGAAGCTACTGAGTAGTTAAAATGTCAATGTCATTAATGCTAATCGAGGTGTGCTGGAAGGACCATACAATACATGACAGACTAAAAACCTAGTGTTAAAAAAGAATGCATTAAATTGAGATAAAGTCCATCTATTCCAATTTTCTGTGGGGTTTTGATCACGAATGGGTGTTGAATTTTGTCAAATGCTTTTTCTGCATCTATTGAGATAACCATATAGTTTTTGCCCTTGAATCTGTTAAAATAGTATATTACATTTATTGATTTACATACGTTAAACTAGCCTTGCATCCCTAGGATAAATCTGACTTGATCAGAGTGTATAATTTTCTTGATAACTTTCTGTATTCTATTTGCCAATATTTTAGTGAGGATTTTTGCATCAGTGTTCATTAGAGAGATTGGCCTGTAGTTTTCTTTTTGGTTGGGTCTTTCTCTGCCTTTGGAATCAAGGTAATGGTTGCTTCAAGGAAGGATTTTAGGAGTACTGCTTCTCTTTCAGTTTCAGTAAAGAATTTGAGAAGTAGTGGCATTAACTCTTCTTTAAAAGTTTTGTAGAATTCAGCAGTGAAGCCATCAGGACCAGGACTATTCTTTGTTGCTAGGTTTTTTAATTGCATTTTCAATTTCACAGATTGATATCAGGTTGTTTAAGTTTTTATATCATATATGGAGTATTACCCTGTCATAAAGAATGATGTTTCATTCATTTATGTGCAAATGGACACACGTTGAAGACACACTAATAAATGAAATAAATAGATCACAGATATGTAAATACTGTATCTTTTCTCTGGTATGAGAACCTGTAGATGTAAAAGAGTTCTAGAATGTATGATAGATTTTGTAAAATAGAAAATATTCAAAAGGAATGTGGTAGGGGAACGTAATGAGGGGAACAAATAAATATGATTTGGAAAGAAAAAGAAATAGCATGTATATAAGGGGTGGGAGTTGTGGATGGGTAGAAATATGGGTAAAAATGAGAATTAATTTGTGTCGTATACTGGTACAAATTCCCCAATGTTGAGTGTGATTGTGAGCTATATACAAAATATACCAATAAAGAATTCAATTAAAAAAGAACGCAAAATATATCAGTAATTTTTATGTCAATTACATTTTGAGATAATATTTTGTATCTATCAGTTAAGTTAAATACACTACCAAAATTAATTTCATCCACTGACTTTGATTTTTTACTAATATTTCAATAGAATATTTAAAATTATTTCTATGATATGCAGACCTAGAGGTCCAAGGAGAAATTTCATGAGTAATAACAATTGGAATAACAGCATCAGCAACACTGAAAATATGAGCTAATATTGATTACATGTTTATAAAGTGCAAGATGCTATTTTGAACACTTAAGTCCTCATAGAAACTTCAAAAAATAGGCCTAAGTATTGTCCCCATTGTTGAGATGGCACAAGTAAGGTGGTAAGAAATGAAATAATATGATTTAGATTGCAAAGCTGCTAACAGCAGAAGAAAGGTTTGAACACAGCTCTCAGTCTATAGTAATTACTATATTTATTAAAAGCTGGCTCAGCCAAGATTTCCCTATAAATGAGCCACAATTCATTGCAGTAGGCTGATAAATCCTGTCGCTGAGACGTAGGCAGCAGAACCCTTCAGTCTCCCAACAGCCAGGCAGCGCCCAGGCATCAGACTGGTCAATACTCAGTAGGGCCATCGTGAACAGGGTGCTCTCCCATTCAACCTCTTGCCTCCCTCTCCTATTTCTTGTTATTTTTACCTGGCAGAATCAAAGAAAACAGTCTCCTCAAACCCATTTAGCTTTCTCCACTGGCAAAAGGCACCTCGGAGCAAAAAATAAATAAAAAATAAAATGAAGTAAAATGATAAACTCAATTGTTCCAAAAGCAAGTTCCATTCTTCAATCTCTGTGTCCATCACACACACAGCACCTTCCATTTGAACAAAAACCCTGCATTTCAGCAGAAATCCTTAATATGTCATTTCTCTTGCACCCATCTTTTTCAAAGTCCATATTTCAGAAAGTAGGGAAGGCAAAACAAACTAATAACCTGGTACTTTGAATGGAAGAGAGAAACTCTGTGACCAAGAACTCAAAATGTTTTATCACCCAACCCCACCCAGCTCCTGGATTTGCTCTGCAGATGGGAAACCTTCCCCAGCAGCCCAGTGACTTGGCTTCATCCTCAGCTGGAGCCAGGAGGAAGGAAGCACACAGACTCTAACACCTGTTCTTTTGCTCATCAGCTGGAAGTGCTGGATCAAGAGGAGGGTCCACGTGTACCCACTGGAGTGATCTTCAATCCTGCGTTCACAAATTTATTTGACAAATATGTAGTCAGCACTTTTATAATAGTGGAACATATATAGATAGACAGCTATAGATCTCATAATCCACCACTTGGGTTATCAGATTATATTTTCCAGCGAGGACCATGACTGTTCCACTTATTTCAATGTGGTTTTATCAGTCTCCATCAAGAGGTTGAGTTTATGTCCCTCCCTCTTGAATTTAGATGGACCTTTGGGACTGTGTCAACAAATGGATCATGGGAAACATATGGAGGCAAAGTTGTAAAAAGTAACACAGCTTTCCTCAGGCTCGCTAGTGCTTGGAGCTTCTATACCATGCTGTGAGGAAGCCCAGGGTGTGTGAAGATGCCAAAGCAGGAATCCTAAGAACCAGCCCCAGACAAGGCCCTCAGATGACAGTCCACGTTAGCCACCGGAATTGTGAGTGAGGAAGACGTAGACGGGACTCCAGTGCCAGCCACTGCCTGATGCACCCACATGGGGAACTTCAGGCATGAAGGCAATTAGCTGAGCCCAATCACACTTCATCAAAACAACAGATAGCAAAAAGTGAACCACTGGTGCCACTGAGCTTCAGATACCTTATGGTGCAATCGATCAATGGAACAAACACAGGCTACATGTCAGGGATTGTGTTAACTGCTCGAAGGTATGAGGTATGACGGGAAGCAGCTTGATCCCTGTCCCCAAGGGGACACTAGCTCAGAGGAGCCAGCCCCTGGAGTCTGCACCATAGGAGGAGGTGACAGAAGGGATCCTCTGGGTACCAACCAGGGCTGGAGAAACATGACAAGGGCTACCTGGAGGAGAGGCTACCTGAATCCTGAATGTGAGGAAGTAGCAATTAGATGAAGCAGATGTTTTTTTTTCAAGTCACTCGAAGTTTAGGGAAGACAATGGTTAGAATTGATAGAAAAACTGCTGGAAAATCTGCTCTATTTTCAAAATGTATAATAAAACCATAGTATTACAATGACTAAGATCCTAATATTTAAAACCTTGGTAATTAGTTATCACATCAAGAGACCAGTTGACCACTGGAACACTAGAAAGTCTAGATATAGGCTCAAATGCCAGAAAGAATTAGCATATTTATTAAAGGGCTATCCCAAAGAGATACATCATTTTTTACACTGCACATCAAGACAACCTCTAAACAGAACAATATTTTAGGTTCAAAATAATTCCTTTAAAACATAGAAGACAATAGAAGAAAAGAAACAAATTTAACCCCAAGTATCTAAAAGCTTTCTATTTTTATTCAAAATCCAGAAACAGCGAAGACTGACAAAGAATATCACATAGGAAATAAATTATGTAATGCCCAAGAGAAGACACAGAGACAGAGAAAAAGAATGTGTACATGAAGCTAAGTTTATAAACAAAGACCTTTATCCAAGTGGAAGATGGATACAATGTCAGCTTTCAAATTTCCTTAGCAACTCCACGATAAGGATTCTTCACCCCCCTCAAGGCCAGGCACAGTGTACAGGCTTCATAAGACATATTCAATGTGGCAGTTTACAGAAAGTTGGATAAAGTTCTATTTAATCATGAATGGACAGACTACTCGTTTACATAAACTGGGACACAGAAAACTGACAGTTGCATGCACATTCCTGCATGTCCCATGTGCTAGGAGAAGCAGGGAAGTCAACTCCTTCCCAGTATTCTCCCATCTCACCCCTCTGGAAACCTCCTCCACTATTCCCATGTTGACGCTCAGGGATCGTTAAGACAGTCACTGAGACTGCCTGGAAGGCCACTGAAGTGGCATTAAAGTGAGCCCAAGAATCAGGAAAGAGTTAACATGTGACACGGCTCTAATGGATTTTGTTTTATTCTACTACTCTGGCTTCACTTCTCTGAAAATTAAAACTTGCATCTTGCTAAAGCTCAATTTTCTCATCAGTATGTGAGATTATGACAATGACTTCAGAAAGTGAGTTTAAATAAAAATAACCTATATAAAAATCCAACCACTGCCATAAGATGCAAACTTTTGGACTTAATCTGTGGCCACCACAGTTATTACCATCATGATCATTGATGGTGATTCCATCCCAGTAGTTCAGGCTCTAATTGGATTAATAAGCAATCTCTACTCAAACTCCTCTGACCAGCAGAGAAGCTGTTTTCTCCTATCTTTACTTCCCACTTTTCATCCACCGTGAAAAGCTGAATACAACATGTTACCAAAGACAATGGGAACAAAATTGAAGTGCCAAGAGCTCACTGGGCCATACTGGACTGCTAATCAGGATTAGCTCCAGGGCTGAGACCCCATTAGATGCTATTAGGGGCCTTAGTTTCTCACTCTTCCCTTTGTCCAGCAAGGTTGGGGAGGCATTAAAGGATCAAACATCTTTCCAACAAGACAGAGGGGAAAAAAAAAAAAGGTACAGACACGTGTCATGTTCTGAAGACACAAACTACTGACTCTGAAGGTGCAGAGTGACTCACTCAAATTTACTTGTGCCCAAGACCTTACAAAGGTGGAGTCCGTAGTGCCTACCTCTCAGACTGGACTTCCCTGTGGTTTCTATCTCGAGGATTCCACTAACCGTGCCATCTGGTCCCACCATTTCAAATCAAGGACCAAAAGATAGTTTCTGCATTTAGCTGGCAGGAACAGCAGTTTTAGGGTGATTTTTCTATCTTTGTTAGTGAACATGATATTCCACAAAACACGGAACTTTGATTCCATGTACAGTGTTGTGAAAATGCTTAGCAAAATTCCTGTGTGTAAAAAAAAACCTTATCCATTAGAACATTATGGAGTCAACTGAGCCAGTAACACCTCAAAACAAAGAGTGTGGGAGTCTTCTAAGATCCCCAAACTGAGGTCCAGCAACTAGTTCATGCAACTTGGCATGGCTCAGGTCTCAGAGGGGCACAGGAACAATCCCAGAATCTCAGAATCACTAGAGAGGTTTTCAAAAGTTTCCTCCTTGCTTACTGCTGTGCACCAAAAGCTCTTGCACTCGCTCTTCAGCTGAGGTCAACTGGCCTCCAACGGCTTCCAAGCTTCTAGTTCTCCAAATCCCGGGAAAGGAAGTCGTGTTTATCACTCAGATGTCAACGTCTATGTTCCCTCCCACAGGTTCCTTCCCCTCCCACACTTCCAGTCTATTTCTCTAGGTGGGTCAGGTGTTGATACAGCACCAAGGTGACAGCTGGCATGTCACACAATTTATCTATTGGCACGTGGACAGAGCTGAGAGTCTCATCAAATCTGCTGAAAGCAGACTTGGTAGCAGGCAAAAACCTCAGTATTTCTACAGTTGCTGACAATCTTAAACACTCAAAGAGAAGTGGGAAGTTGTTCCCCAGAATCACATTAAGATGAATAGATACATGGACCACTAGAAAGGTGACAGTTTAGTTCCTTACATGCCGAATCCAGCAACCTCCACAGCAGTCCAAGGGAGACACACATTTTAGTTCACTCTGAGATTATTTCCTAATGGAAGACAGAATACAATGGTACCTCGGTTCCCATAGTTGACTCTTCCCACAATTCTGGTCACCAACCTGATTGGTCGAGAACCAAATCAAATTCAATCATTAGGGTCATTGCTGACCTTTTGGGAAATCTGATTTGGTTCTTGTTCAATTCATTTTGCACAACCAAAATCATAGAATCGAGTATATAAACTGAGGCACCACTGTATCACTTTGTACATTGTACCATAGAGAAACAGGGAGAAGGCTTCTTTTCTGGAAACAGGCAATATTGGGAAGAGTCATTTTATATTCATATATATGTTTCTCTACTTGGCTAGCCGTGACTCAGAGACTGGAGTTTAGGAATCATCTGTAGAATCACTGATTGAATTTTCTTGAAATTTGTACAACAAAGAGGATAGAAGGGAAATAGAAGGTGAGATGGGGTCTCAGAGAACAACTAAGAGAGAAAAATCCAAAGCAAGAGAATTGGGACACAAATGCTCAGGGAAGGATGCAAAAGATGTGAAAAAGGGGCAGTAGCTCCTGCCAAAGAGGATTAAGACTGATGAGGACCAAGACTCCTCCAGGGAATTGTTGGCTGGAGACACCGCTGCCATGCAAATCTCATTTGCTGCTGTCAGTCCAGATCCTGTCCCATTGAGACCATTTCTAAAGAGCAGACTCAACACAGAAAAAACACCTCTTTCTGTAAAATTAGCTCATGGAAACAGAATGTAGTCACTGGAGTTCCTTATGAGTGACAATTTAGGTCTAATATTCATTTTGTAATGCTTGTTTTGGCTTTCTCTCCTGGGACTATAAAGAATATTGTTACTATCTTCAAAGATGTAAGAATACAAAAGATAATCAAACCTTGTTCCATCAAGTCTATCTTTAAAAGAAAAACTAACACCTTGATATAGTATACATTGACATATTATATATATATATATATATATATATATATATATAAAACATTATGCTTGAAAGATATAGGAGGTGCTTAATGCTAATTTAGTCCAGCTTGACCTTTTCCTCTGGACTAGTTGGAGGAGTACTATTTCTAGAACTGAGAATCTAAACAGTCTGTTCTGACTCTCACCTGTGTGGTGTCCAGCTCAAGCTACAACATCCCAATTTTTAACTCTCAGGATTTCCAGTGTCCCACCTCTCTCCCCCCACAGCTGACATCATCAGGCAGGCATTGAGCTTCCATCTGAGCACAGTGGATGGATACCCAGAAGCAAAGGTGACTCCAGTAGTTGATGGGTTTGTACACAGTGTGTGAATTTTATTAAACAAACAGTAGTGAATGTTTACAGATGTTCAGTTTGGTATTTGAAAGGAAATATTCTGTTGTCCTTCACAAATAGATATGCTTTATAGTATGCTTTAGAGCTTTGGGACAAGCCCAGTGGCTGTGGCCCGAACTCTACAAGTGAATTTAAAGGTCCTACTCTCTGGTATTGAATTCTCACTCTGGCCATCAGAGTCAAAGAGGCCAGCTGAGACCCATAAGGATCCAGGGAAAGAGAAGCTATTCGTGGAGGTCAGTCATTCACAGAACTCCATGCAGTGCTCTGAACAAGGCTCCAACTTAGGCACAGCTTTAATTCACGTTGGACTTCTTGTTCTTACTGAACCAAGTTTTTTCAGTATTATCACTATTAACATCCAGTGCCAGACAACCAAAATGTGTGTCCAAGGGGAGTCAAATGACCCCTTATGAGAGCAGAAAAATGGTTCCTGACTCGGAACTACACAAATTTAACCATAGCCCCAAGGAGTTAGGTACTCGCAATAGTACCAATATTGTTCAACTGTGCCAAGGAGGTGTCTTTCAGACCTAGGTCTTGTCAGCCTGGCATCTGTCTTCTACTCCTTTACCCAATGGATCTCCTTTTATGCTATTACAAACCTTGGGGAGATGTCTTCATTTCACATGGTCTGAGGAATCACTCACTCTGTAGGAACAAGGCAGGCTGCCTTTCTTCTTGTCAGAAAGTGTAATGTGATGCTTCACATCTCACTCGAGTCTGCTTATCTTATCAAAAGGATGAACTCTACTTTCCACTGCACATCATCCCTGCCTAGAGACAAGGCTGCCCATGCTGCTTAAGGGGAAATTAATATTGTTCCAGGCAGGTCCAAGTGGCTCCTTGTTTAACAAACAACCCTGCTGTTTGTCTTTCTGCTGAGGGAGATTTTGAGAAATTATAACACAGAGTGAAGCTTTCTTTCTTAGAGGAAAGGGAAGATGGGCCTCCAGGAAAGGTTTACTCATCAATCCTCTGAAAAAATAGAGCCAGGGCTACAATGATAAGAGATATGTACTTCTTGGTTTCAAGAGATTTGCAAAGTCTAGGGCCTCTGCTGGTATAGATAGATGCTTTCTTGGTGGATTTAGTAGCTACTGGCCCATACTAGAACATGTTCTAATCATTTTATTTCTACATTTCCATGTCCCAGAATAAAGACAGTTGAAAGAATATCAAAGTTTCCTGACTGCTCCTGAAGCAAAGCATCTGTGGGCTCAATCCTCTGTATCCTGTTTCTGAAATGCCAATATAACTTAAGTTTCACCTTTGTTAGCTCATTGGACACATGTAATTGTTTTCTCACTGCTCTCCTTACCATTCACTGATCTCCCATACACCCATCAGACTGGCATTTGGGAAACTCAGTAGAATGAAAAAACATCAATAACCCTGCTCACCTAATATTATAAATGACATCTGCTATTAAAAAGAAAAATGTGTCAATCTGGAAAAGGAAATACACTTAAAATATTTGTAACCCATAAAGCAATCTCCAAACTTCTATCCTTCTATCTCCTACATATATTAAGAGTTCTCATAAATCACTAAAAAATCAAAAATAAGAAAAGCATATGATTAGGCAATATATCAAAATGTTTTAAAATGGAAAATAGAGCCGGAGGGTTAGCTCAGTGGTTCCAACGCCTGCCTCGCAAGCGCAAGGACCTGACTTCGATCCCCGGTAACCACATAGAATGCTAGGCATGGAGACTCACGCCCACCAACAATCAACACCGCATACCACAATGCTGGACGTGGTGGCTCACACCTGTAATCCCAGCACTCAGGAGGCAGAGACAGGAGGATTGCTGAGTTCGCGGCGGCTTGCCTGGGCACCATAGTGAGCTCAGGGCCAGTCTGAACTACAAAGCGAGACCCTGTCTCCAAAAAATAAAAAGGAAAATAAAGATATGGGATACTTGCAATTTAATCCTAAAATAAATATTATTTTAATGTCTTAGATAAGCAAATATTTTAAAGATTAGTAATAACAAATATTGACAAAAAGATATGGAGATGGGCCCTCTCGTGATGGTTGGGAGTGTAAATTGGTACATGATTTATCAAAGTCAGTTTTCTTTCATTGTATTGCTTTTCTATTGACACACAACTAGTCACCTTAAGTCTAACACATTAAAACAATGCTCTTTTATGCCTTCCGAGTTTTACTGGACCAGGAGTCCAGGCAGGCCTGCACTGGGTTCTGTGCACAGAACCTCACAGAACTGTAAGAGGTTGTCAGCCCAGAGTTGTTCTCATCTGAGCCTTGGGATCTCCTTATACTAGTAAATGATTAATGATAGAATTCACCTCACAGAACCTGCAGACTCTCGGTGGCTTGCTATTTCATGGTTACCAAGAGAGAGTCACTGATTTCTAGACTCCCTCTAAAAACCTTGCCCTACTCAGTCAGGTTTATTGAATATAAATCCCCTTTTTATTGACTTAGAGTCACCCGATGAGAGTTTAGCTGTATCTGAGAATTCCCTCACTTATTCGGTGTAATGAAACATTTTCACCAGGGTGATATCACATCACTGATCATCATTCTGATGTTGAACAGTGTTTCAGGTCCCACACATGCACGGGGGAATGGAACTCAAGAAAGATATGAGCTGTCAGAGATTTTTTTATAATTCTTCCGGCCATTTGAGCCAAAGATGAAAATGTCTAACATCTTTCTCTTCTAGTATTTAATACCAAGGATATAAATTGGCCAGAATACATATATACACATAGAAAGCTTTTCATAACCCTGATCTTTGAAATGATGAATATATAGAAGCAGCCTCAATATCCATAAATGTGATTTTAAGTAATTTATATTTTATATAGAATATCATATATGTATAAAAGAACAACTTAAGGGGGAAAAGTTGAATCTATTCAAAGCAAAAGTAGATTAAAGATTAGATAATCTCTGATACTGATAATCTCTTTATATTTAACCATGTATATGAACACAGAACTCCAAAAGAGCACATTACTACACAAACTTCAGCAGATGACATCTTCAGGCATAGGAATGCTAGGTGACTTTAATTTTATATGTATCTTATCATGTAGAGCTTTTGGAAATAGTTACATATTCTTTTATACAATAAGAAATAATAGAGCTGTTTTAAATGCTTGGGCATTGGCTAGTAAAAATAACGGTATACAAGATACTTTACCCAGGGGTAACTCATGTTTTGTAAAATATAAATTGTGGAGAAGAAAAATTATTAGGGGAGACACAAAATTTTAATAAGGGCTAGACAGAAACTGATATTAGGAGAGGTCTTATGCTTCTGTTTTAGTTGTTTTCTCTTTTCTGAATTTTCAGTATAAATCATACAATATTTTCATAGCTTTACAACCAGTCCCTAGCATTGTTTTAGGTGTTGGAAAGGAACTTCAGGCAGGTGAAAACAATAAGACGGCAGGTGCTCTTACTTCCTTTTGTCTCCAGTCAAGAATGGCTTCCGCCACCTGAACCCCATCACATGAAGCACAGACTCTAGTGGTTTAAGCATTGACCCTCCTTGAGGCCGCCCCAGCCAGGCTCTGAGTGCCCTGATAGAAGCTCCCTGTCTCAGGCTCCTCTGTACCCACAATGCGCATCACAAGGTCTTCCACAGTGAGACTACTCCATGCTGGTCAGCGAAATAAACAACAACAGCAACAACAAATGCTGGTAGCCCAGAATCTTCTAAAGCAAAGCACAATGTTATTGCAATCACAGCAAAGGGGTGGGTTGGAAGGGAAGGAACAGATACGGAGTAGGACCAGATTTCCTGTTTTATTAAATGTTTGATATAGAGAGCCTTGTGCTAAGGCAGGAGCAAGGCAGATGCACTGCAAGTAGAACAGGCAGAACTGGGGGAATAATAGAGTTGGGCATCAGGACAGGGAGGCATTGAGGGCAACCCCCAGGCTCTGGCTTGAACAGCTGCAAGGTGACATTTACCTGAAAAGGAGTAAGTGCTTTTGAGGAAGAAGTGGTGATTCTGATTTGGACACACTGGATTTGAAGTTCATGAATAGAGACGTGTGCAAAATGCCACAAGGAACCTCTGATGTCACCTTTCCAGCTGTCACTATTTACAGGGCTGATACTCTAAACCACAGGAGCTTAATAGATGCATGTCTCCTCAGTAAAATCCATCTTTCCCTCCTCAGAGATGAAACATTCCCTGCCCATGGTCCTGAGATAGGGCTGTTAGGTTACAATTTCAAGAACTGCATAAGATGAGAAGCCCAAGGGCACTGCTGGTGTGCTCTCTGGGGAGATGCTCTCATGCGTGGGTCCCTCTGCAGTGCACCCCTTTCATCTGCCTCTGTGGATGAGGGGAGCAGACCGCATTCCCACTCTGTAAACCCTTCATGCAGAAATGGCCACATGTTTTATAAGGCCATGGGTGGCTTCTAAAAGCAGGCACAATGGGCAGAAGACTGGCTCCAGCTGTAACTTATATCTGTAATCAAAGGATTGTAATCAAATGGCATCAAGCTTTCATAATAGGACAGCCTCCACAATACTGTCCCCTGGCCAACTTCAGAGTCTTCCTAGCACTCAAATTATTTACAAAATGGTTTCTACTGTGATGCCCACCAGCACTCCGTGCCTCTTTTTGGAGCACATCCCATTTCTTAAAATTTTCCCCATCATTGTCTGCTATGGTTTGGATGTTGCTCCTTCTCCAAGGGCTCATGTGTAGAAAGCTTGGTTGCCACTGGGTGATGCTGGGAGGTGGTGTGGAACTTTTAAGAAGTGGGACCTAGTGGGGACTCTGGAGTGAGCCTGGAGAGAATGAGGAAGTTTTTTTGGGACCCCTCAGTTGGTTTTCTTGGGAGGACTATTATCAGAGAAGAAGCCTGGCAATTCCCTGGTTGCTCAGCTTCCTATCTAGTGACATAGTCCCGTCGCACATGCTCCCATCATTGCGACACTATTTGCCACAAGGTCCTTGCTAACTGAACTGATGCTGCCACCACATCCTTGAATGTCCAAAACTGTGATCCCAGTAAAGCTTTTTAAAATTATTATTTATAAAGTTATCTAGCATCATGTGTTTCACATCCCACATGAGAAATGAATGTGCTGTATCTCAGTCCCTTTCTTCATCACTGGGACAAAATATCTGACAGCTGTAATTTAAAGGAGGGGAGGATTACTTTGGCTTATCTTTTAGAAGTTTGAGACCTTGAATGGTTGGCAGTATGGTGGGAGGGCTTGGGTGGAGGAAGCTGCTCGCCTTATGGTGGACAGGACGCAGACAATGAAGGGCAAGGTCATACATCCTCTAACCAGACCCACCCCCTAACACCAAGCCAGAAATAGTGCCCCCAATAATTCAATCACCTTTCACAAATCCTGACTCTAAGTGCATGAGGCTTTGGGAGCACCACCAGATATAAACCATATTATGCCATCTGTATGTTGTTCTCCCATCCTAACTCCTCTTCCCAATGTAGCTCAAGTGATTAAGCCCTCCACAGCCTTCAATATCCAGCTCAGTCATCCATTTCTTATAGGGAGCTCCCAGTCCATTTCCAATAGGCTGGATTTGGATCCCTTTGTCCAGGGCCCCAATAAAGTCACACCACAGAACTGTTTTATTAATTGAGCTCTTGGATGGTCAGGCACAGTCTCTGTACCTTCTATCTTCCTGTCCACTACACATTAGATACTAGTGAGTGGAAAGTGTCACAGGACTGAATCAGATCTCATAGCAAAAAATAAAACAAAACAAAACAAAAAAACACTTTCTCATGTATTCCAGACAGAGCACAGAACCACTGCTATAGCTGAGATCTGGAATGTCTCCTAAGGATCCACATGCTAAACCTTTGGACCTCATCTGGTAGAACTCTTGAGAGGTGGTAGAAGCTTTAGAAAGTGAGTCCTAGTTGGAGGAAGTAGGTTATTGTAGACACGGTCTTGAGGGGTGCATACTGGGATCCTGACCCTTTTCTCCTTCTCCTGCACCCCTTTCTCTCCTTTGTTCTTGGATCCAGTGACATGAGAGGCTCTGCTCTGCCACATGCTATCCACCACCATGCTCTACCTTTATACAATCTCCAAACATTGGGGGTCAAATGACCATGGACTGAAACCTCTGAAACTGTGAGCCAAAATAAATCTCCAATTCTTTTAAGTTGTTTATCTTACATATTTTGTTACAAGGATAGAAAAATGATTACAGTCACACCTCAGAATACAAGTCTGTGGTCCGCTTTCATTCTTCCCCGCTCCAGCACCAACATACAATCTGCATCCATCATCACAACAAGCCCTTTCATTTTTCCATTATATTAGTCCAGTGGCCGCAATTCCCTGCTTGCAAATTATCATCCTCCTGGTAACAAAAGCATCATCTACAAATTGCTTTATAGACCATCAAGCATCAGCATGTGTCATGATTATATGTGTGCTCATAAATTCTTGGTAGATTCACAGTCCAGACACCATCTTTTACATTTTACACATGAAAAACCTGAGGCTCAATAAATTTTTCTAGATAGATATAAAGTGGTGGAGTTTAGATTGGAACTCAAAGCCTATTACTTCTCAGGTTTGAGCTCTTTGTGTATTACCTCCATTAAACACTCTTTTACAAGAGTTAATTGTAAAAGAGGTCTCTCTCAATTTTCTCCCCCAGCTTGGGGCCTTGTCATGCAAATTTGCTCAATAAGTCATTACTGAATTAATGAAAAGGCAAAATCCCTTTCCATCATGACCTGAGTTTTCTCACCTGTAAATGAGCATATGTAGACAAGTTGGTTCCCAAGAACTTTTCTGGGGTTCCCTTTCTCTGACCACAGTCTTCCAGCGCCCCCCCCCCCTGCTGTCAGGTTGGTCTGCACTGGGCGGGATATAAGCATAGAGAACATGAGCTGCACTGGGTGTGGGTAAGAAGCAACAACAAAAACGGAATTGAGACTATTTATGAGAAGAGTAATATAATCACACGACCCTTAATGGTAGAAATAACATAGGGCTGCATGCCTCATTACTGGCTCTGGTTCCTGATATCTTTACCATCCCATCGTCATTCATTCCCATTTGCCTGGTGTTCTTCTCTGTGTGCAGAAATGTGATTTAGTGGGTGAGTTTTGCCACAACTCTGTTCACTGAAACATTTATTTCCTTCTCTGCATTTAAAGTTTATGTTCCTTTGTACACAATAGGCTGCACATTACCACTATCTTCCAAAGACACATGAAATAGAGAAACTTCTAAAAGCTCCCATAGGTCTTAAAAGAGGCTGGGATTTTCAGTGAGACTTGCATGCTACTAGATTTTTCTTAAGGATCCCTCAGAAGATTCAACTACCTGCAAGTTGAGGGGCAGAACAACTATGACAATAACACAGGTAGTAAGCACTATTTGAGTCCGATGATAGACCACACTTAAGAATTCGCATACCCAAGCTTAGAACCCAGGCAGCACTGCTCCAGCACAAATGTTTGCCACTGTGTTCTCTCCTAGAGGTACCTATGACCTTCCTCCAAGGAGTACTCTTGGTCATCAAGGGTTAGGGTTAGGGTGAATTTGGAAGGACCCAAAGAAGAACTAGTGGATCATTTCTGGATCATTCATTCATTCCTTTACTGAAGAATTCTTTATTAAGCAGCAACCATGTACCATGCATTACAGGTGGTCCTAGAACAGCTCCTCATCTTATGGAGTTTACTGTCTAATGATAGATGGGAGAATGAAAATTAAAAGGCAAGTGAGCAAATGACATGCAGAAATTTGGAGAGAGAACTGCTCACTAAAGAAAATAAACATGATATATGACAGACAATAAGGCACAGTGCATCAAAAAGGAAAGGAAGGAGCTAGTACAGACTAGCCTGGGGGGTACTATAACAGGGGCCAAAATGTCAAGTATCAGCCAGCCAACAAATATCTTTGTGGTAAAGATGCAGACAAAGAAAGCAACAACTGCAAAATATAAATAGTCAGAAGAACCTTGGAGAGGTTCAGGAAGAGAAAGAAAGTCAGTGTAGCCAGAGTATAGTTCATGCAGGTGGAAGAGAAGAAGATGAGTTTTGAGAGATAGTTGAGGGTAGGTCATGTTTGACCTTTCAAGTCTTCATAAGAAAGTTTGAATTTTATCCAAAATGCAATAGGAAGCTTCGAGTATTTTCAGTAGGGAATTAACACAATCTGATTTATGTTTTCATAAGCATATTTTGCATAAGAGGTGGAGAGTGGATAAAAGAGAAGATAAGTGGAATACATTTAGAGGGAACCTGGAGACTGTGATAAATGTTAGACCTGAAAACTTCGCTCAGTAAATGGACAAAAGTGACATTTCTTCTTTGTCTTCCTACATGTTTCTCCCAAGACATGGAGAAGACAGGAGACCACAGCAAACAATGAGCAATCATTCTCCACCCATGTTCCAAGCTCCCTCCTCCAGGAATATCCAGATTGATGCGCCCCGGGGCTCCATTAGGAACTTCATATTAAACAACTGCCAGACATGTCCTTTTTTCCCCTTTGTTTTCTGGTAAAAAGACATTCATAGAAACAAATCAGACCATAAGGGATTGGAATATAAATAGACTGAAAGGCAAAATGCTGAGAAATACACCCAAGTGTGTGTAAACAGTTTTGGATTTGCCAACAGGAATGATGCCTGAGCCGCAGGTGGCATTAGGCAGACACTGGATCTAATCATGACTTCCTGCTGAAGCTAGATGGCCATGAGTCAATAATGTTCTGTTAATATCTCTGCCCATTTCTTTCCTGCCTCTGCACTTCCTGGTCTTTTAAACAGTCATGTAGTTAGAACCCACACATTACAATATTTTGTCTTCTTCTTTCACCCTGTTAATATGCAGAGCCTGTCAATTTTGATATTCATCTGAATTATTGATGTCAACGACAAGATGGAAGAGCCACACAAAATTCCTTCAGAGAGACAAGGGATGTAGTTTATTGGATCTTCAAGACAGTACCTTAACAATATTCTTCTTTATTTTTCCTGGTCATGTTCCTTCCAGTCCAGGACCAAAATAAGTGGCTATGTTAATGGAAGAGAAAGACTTTAACACAGCCTGGTGAAAAAGGCCTTTTTGTTCCCATTTTCAACTTATATATAGAACCATAAAGAGATAGGTGAAGGTGTTTGAGCCTTAGGACTTCTAGGCCCAGCCCTCAGTCAGGATCAATACACTCTTAAGTTCCTGAGATCCAGGCCAGTCTCCATATCCTTCCTCCATGAGTTAGAAATACCAAGTCTTTACAGTTGCCAAAAGGGAATGTGGGTATCCACATTGGAAGGTCACCACAGTAAAATTAAGAAACTATAATAAAAACATAAAACTAAAGCTTCCCTTCTCTTCTGTCTGTGCTCTCTTATGGATCCTATTGTCATAAAGCACCCAAATCCACTTTCTCTGCTAGGCTTTCTCTGATCTTGTGTCTAGAGTATTTGTTCCACCCATGGTGCCCTCTGTTCAGTTGGTGAAAAACACTCTTTACATGCTACACACAAAGAATAAAGGACGGTGTGCCTTGCTCAGTGTCACAAGGACACTCAACAGCCACAAAGTAGTCTAATGTCATTGATGATAACTAGAGATTATTTCCCTTTAAAATTCAGCAGCTGATCAAGACATGCTTTCAGGAAAAGGAGATAAAGAAAATGGGGACAACAAGAGTCCCATCCTTCCTATTCTCCTGGAAATGCTCAGCTACACTGGCTACATCTTTGTTTGTCTATACCTAGAAAGCAATGAGTTTCATAACTGCTCCACTATCTTTCCCGCATTGGCCTGCATTGCCACTACTAATGAAGCGTAAGAGGCCTGACATCAATGTCGGCCTTCCTGAAACTTGCAAGGTGTTGAGAAAGTGATTCCATTCAGTCCAGTAGGGTTTGTGAGGCTGATGGAGGGCAAGCTTTGAGGAGGCATATCTGATATAGGACAAGTGGAAGACAATCATCGTGTAGATAGCAAAGGATCTTAGGCCCTCTGTTGGTCTAAGGAGACTGGAGATAGGAGCAGAACTCAGAGAAAGAGGTGGGATTCAAAGGGCACAGAGAATGAGGCATGTGCAAGGCACAGACCTGGGTGGAGGCCTATGGAGTCAACTAAGAATCTATTTATATCTGCCTTGAAACAATTAAGATGGGCTAGATGATTAGAGCTGGACCTAGGGCTAAATCTGCCATGTCACTTTTCGTCTCAGGCCAGAACACAGCATGCAGTGGGGGAATGTTGCCCTTACTTGAGGACAGATAGAGATTAAAGAGCCACACAGGACCTCCCAGGCCAGGTTCTGCTCTTCACGCTCTGAATGAGAAAAGCTGTTGGTCTGCAGGTCCTTGTCAGTCTCCACAGGTGTTAATTTATTCACTTCTTAGACATCTTGCAGAAAGGTCAAAGGCTGGATGAGTAATCATGACTGAGCTAACGCCTTGGCCCTGGCCATCGATCCACAAAACTCAATTTTCACAAATGTCTCACTGTCTTATTCAAATATGCTTCAGACCTTGGAGCAAAGGATGTTCCTAGTAAAGTTTGTGAATAATTGACTTAAAAGGTTGCGGCCCTCAGCAAATGGCACAAAGAAGACTGTAAACAAAGACTAACCTCTCAGCACCAAAACACCCCACCAGGATCTGCTCAGGGAAAGTATATGAATACCAGGATAAGGAGCCCAGAGTCTCCCATCTCATTCCATAAATCAGAGATCCTCAGGTTCCAAGGGGTGTCAGAATAACGTACCAACTGCAGATTCTGATTCCCAGCCCCAGCAAGTCTGATTTTAGAAACATGGCCGAAGACCCAGGACTCTCCTTATGACCAAGCCCTCCAACGAACCTAGATGAGGAAGAGGACCTTCTCTCCTCAAGGACTACAAGCAACAACATCACCAGAGAACTCACTAGAAAAGCAGAATTTTAAGCTTCAGCTCAGACCCACAAGGTCAGAGCCTGCACATAACAGGCTCCCTATAATTCTTGTGCACTCTGAAGTTTGAGAAGTGGTTGCTTAGGCATAATGAGCAGGCCTGTTGGGATTCTCTGTAACTTGATTTTCCCTCAGTCTGGTTATGACTCTCTTTTGCCTCTACTTTCCTGAGAGATTTTCTCCACTCCAAGAAGAATACAACCATTCTCTTGGATCATTTAATATCAGAGGAATCCATGCATACACATATATGTAATTGATGTGGTTGATAGGGTAGGGCCAACCCTGAGTGGAAACACAACAAAGCCAATCTGAGGTCAAGACAGCCAGAACTGAAAGAAAAAACAGAGGCTGCTGTTTACAGATTTCAGCAAAGATAGCAATCATTAATTTGAACATTTGTTGAGCATGTGATATGTGCCAAGCCCTGGAGATATGACAACTGCCATTCATTTAGTGTCTTTTGGTTGTTAAAATATGTTCACTCCATTTTGTACATGCAACAGAGAAACAGCAAGCCATTCACACAGAAAACATAATTCGCATTTTTAACTGATGAAGCTAAGGCTCAAAGAAGTTAAGTAAATTTCCCAAGTTTAAGAAAGAGTATCTGAACTGGGGTCTTGACTGTTTTAGCTTTCTCCCTTGGTACTCAAGGTGATCAGTTGGTTTTAGGTACACACATACATATACATATATATATATATATATATGTGTGTGTGTGTGTGTATACACATATGTGTATATATATGTGTGTGTATATACATAGGTACATGTATATATACATATATATACATAGGTACATATAGATATATACATATATATATATGGTTGTTTGAATATTACCCTGGAGTTATTTATACATTTTATACATTTTATAAAATGATAATTGTGTATTGTGGAGAGGTATGGTAGTCAAAATATGGTATATTCATCCAATGGAGTATTATTCAGCCCTAAATGGCAGGAAATTCTGACACATGCTACAACATGGATTCATCTTCAAGATATGATATGAAGTGAAATAAGCTGATCATCAAAAGGCAAATATATGACCCTACTTAAACATAAGGCACCTAGAGTAATCAAAATGTTAGAGTCAGAAAGTAGAATGGTAGTGTTAAGGGACTTTAGAGAAGGGAAAATTGAGTGTTATTCAATAGCTACAGTGTTTTTCAAGATGAAAGATTCTTAAGACAGATGGTGCTGGTGTTTGCAAAATATTATAAATGTATTTAATGCTATTGTACTATATGTTTAGAATAGTTGATGAGATATATTTTATGGCATGTGTTTTGCCAAATATAAAGTACCACAAGGTGATGTAAGGAGACCATAAGTAGCATCTTATGTAAAGGCTGAATCTTGAAATCAGAAGTCATGACTGAGCCACCAGTCACAGACAAGATGACTGTCCATACCCAAATCCCAAGTTCAGACACCAAATTGAACTATGCAGGGCTCTTTGGGAAGCATTAACTTCTTATCACCTATCACTGACAATTGTTACACTGAGAAGAACAATACAATGCTTTCTCAATATGTAAACAAAATTAAATGAGTGTATGAACAAAAGAAGCCTGAACATACCTGGTTCATGATAGTAAAAACATGAAAGTGGATGGCTTTGGTGTGCTGGGGGCAGGTGGATCACATGGACCTAGGATTGTATGGTGAGGAGCTGAATGGTGGGGTGGAAGAATCTATTGGTACTCGCTTTAGTTTCAAGTTTGTTTTTTATCACTATCACAAGCCAGGGTACTTACAAGTCCTCACTCTGTCTTCTGAAATTTACCCTTGATGGGACAGCTAATTCTCCCTGTTAATTATGGAATTTTCATATAGAGCCAGAAAAAATAACAGAGACCACATGTGATGTGTCACAGATTACAGGGCATTTCCATGGACCACCCAACTTTCCTCAAAAGTCTGTACCGAGGGGGGATCGTTATATCCATCATTTTGCAGATTAGAAAAGGGAGATGTATAGCAGCAAAGCTACACGTTCAAGGAATAACCAGTGGATTGAGTCACATCTGGACTCTGTGTGTAGTGTTCCATTGCCTTAACTGTTTCTGAAACGAGTGGGCCCTCAATGGCCACATCTGGGTGCCTTTCATAGTATCAGCGGCCTTAGTTGCAAACCCAGTGCCCTTGTCTGATGAACATGCATTGCAACACCACTCTAATAAAGGAATTGTTGTTAGGAAGAATTACTCATTAATGAATATGAGGCCTCTGGAAGGCCAGAGCGTGATATAAATACCCATGTTGTCAGCTTTGCCTTGCTGTTGCTGAATGAAAAGGACCACAGGCCCCCATTGTCCTTGGATAATAGCTTTGATTTGGTACAGAGCAGGAGGAAGGAGACTCTGTCTGGGGGTAAACAATGCCGGGCTGTTCACACAGCAGAGCTGGGGGAAGCAGAGAAGAGCTCAGGCTCGAGTTTTTCCAGAGGAGCTCTGTCCCTTTGCTCCAGAACTTGTCCTTACATCACCCCATCAGACATACATGCACACATACCCTTACTCCATCCTGCTCTTGCCCTAGGAAAGATATCTCATGGTGGCCTCTTGTGAGGAGAGCAAATAAAACTCTCATTTGCCAATAAATATGAGAGTGAAATTGATTTCCATCCTAAGAGCATACTTGCACTCAACAGCCCATGTCTTGCAGATACCCCTGTTGTGACCAAGGCACCTGGTAGGAAACACCAGGGTTCAATCTGAGCACCTTGTAATTTTTTATCACTACAAAGACATGTTAGTCACCTCACACTGCTATAATAAAATATCTTAGACTGAGAGCCTTAAACAGTAGATGTTTATTTTCTCACAGCTCTGGAGGGTGAGCATTTAAGATCCAAGGACTAGCAGAGTGAGGGCTCTCTTCCTGGCTTGCAGATAGCTAGCTGCTTTCTTAGTGTGTGCTCATATGGCTTTTCCTTGATGCATGTGTGTGGAGAAAGTGGGCTCTGGTGTCTCCTCCTCTCATTCTAAAGGAACTAGTTCCAACATAGGGGTCCTACCCTCATGACTTCCTGTAAATTTGATTCCTCCCAAAGGTCCCATCCCCAAATACCATCACACTGGGGTTTTGAGATTCAACACGTAAATGTGGGGGAACATAAACATTCAGGCCATTCAGAAACAACATAGTGATGCTCAGGACTTTTGAGCATAAGAAATTAAGATAAAGTCCATCCGAAACTCTTCTTTATAGTGTCTAGGTTGTCCGCAGGGAAAACTGGAACAGTTAGAATAATTTGGATGTCTCAGGATTGAAAAGCTGGAGCTGGAGGAATTCATTTCTAGTAGGACTTCTTCACTTGCATGGCTTGTTCCTGGGGTGGCATGGCTTTGTTATGTGATCTGCACTTTTTACTGTATAGGAGATATGTTCCAAGAAGCACATCTTTGGGGAAACAAGGTTCACAAGAGACCACCTTTGAATTTCACAGAAATCCTCCTTTTATTAATGAGAAGGTGTAATCACACCACCCTATCCCTAAAAATTAAGGGGGAAAAAAACTATTCCTTAATGGGAAGAATGTCAAAGAGATGGGGCCATGTTTAAAACTGCCATTGGATGAGTTTGGTGTAGGACTGGTGGTACTGTTTCAGGTCCTGAATTTTTCCCCAAAGGTCCATGTGTTCCCTATATGGTGTCCAGGGTAAAACTACTCAGGAGGTGGTAGAACATTTAAGAAGCAGGGCTTTGCAGGATGGCTTTAGGTCACTGAGGGGTGGATTCCTGACCACTTCCTCTCCTTGTCTGCCCCCAGATCATGAAGCAGTGTTTTGTGATTTCCCACCACACACTCATCATGATGAGCTGCCTCACCAGGGCCAATTGGCCATGGACTGGACTCTCCAAAGCTGTGAGTCAGAATGATTCCTTTCTCTTTCTGAGTTAATTACCCCAGGAAAACAAATGCCTCAATTTAAGTACAGTAGTCCTAGATATTCAGCCTCCTGTCATCACGGAGAAGATAATTCAGAATACTGTAGTAATTTGAGTTTTCCATTTTCACTGCCTTCAGACATAAGAATAAGGAACGCTCCAAATTTTAAAATATTTTTTTAAAAACCCAGGTTTTTGTCTTTATTTCTAAGGTTACTGAGACCAAGTGAGGCTGCATGATAAACCCCGTGTCACAGACTGCTAAGTGAAACACGCAGTATTCACAAAGGATTATGCTGACTCCAAATCCTATGCTCACCCTTTGCTACTCCCATACTGCCTTCTACAGGAGTGTAGCTGCCTCTTTCTTTCTATCAAGGCAACAAATCCATCTTTAAAGCTGGGTAAACAGTCACAAAGCAGAAACTTCAACCCCCCCCCCCAGGGAGAAGAGAAAGGAGCACAGGTGGCCAGAGGACACTGAATGGCTGGGGAGGCTCTGAGCTGAGAGGCAAAGGTGAACGGGTCAGCCATCCTTCAGCCCCTCAGATCCCCAGGGTGGGTCTGTGATGGGTGATTGGATAAACACACTGGGAGCAGGATGTGCGTGCAGCCAAGTGTGTGCACATTTTTAAATATACATTTCACATCCATATGCAGATCCCAGTGACATGTGACAAATACGCAGTGGCCTCCAGAAGCTGTTCCCCAAAGAGACACTTATTCCATTTGACTCCAGGCAACCAAGCCTCAGCAGATGCCAGAATTCAGACAGGCAGGGGGAAGCAGGCTTCAATTACTACAAGAAAACCCAAGTTAGACAGCGGGAAGGACTTCTTTCACACAGGCTTTTTTCAGCAGCCTCCTTTGCAATATGGTATACAGATTCAACAGAGACACTTAAGTAAATAAAGGCGCTCTCTGGAGACATGGAAAAGGAATCCAATTGATAGAAACTGGGCTTTTAGCTCATAATCCCAGATTTTCTAGAACACAATTATTCCACTAAGAGTGTCATTCTGCTAAGCACCTCTGACTTAAATGAAGGCTCCAAGTCTTTTTTTGGAGAGTAGATAACATGCTGAGGAGCAGTATATAAAGACTTGAACCTGGGAAGCTGAGAACTCAGGGCTTGTCAACCTTTTCAAAAGGCATCTGTGAGATGGAAAGGGACTCAGAATATTATAAATAGGTTACCCGCTCTGTGCCAGTCACATTTTCTTCTGTTTTTGGGATTTGGGTACAGTAGCACTTTCACGGTGAGAGGATTCACACACCATATAACTCATACATTTAAAGTGTGTAATACAAGGAATTTTAATAAATTTACATAGTTGTACAGGCATAATTACAAGTAATTGCAGAATTTTAATTAACAACAAGTTTGTGCCATTTAGTAGTCACTTCCCATGACCCTTTAAACTCTGCCTGAACAACCATGGATCTACTTTTCTGTCTTTGGGGATTGGCCTTCTTTGGGCATTTCACACAAATGGAATGAAAAGATAGATGAGGTTTTGGTCATTGACTTTGTCCACTTAGCATGTTGTTTTCAGGATTCACCTATGTTGGAGATGCATCAGCATTTCATTTCTTATTTTTTAAAAAATTAGTGCACTTATGAATATGCCACATTTTATTTATCCATTCAGCAGATGATGACCGTGTGGGTTGTTTCAATGTTTGGCCTCCTCTGAATAAATGCTGCTATGTGTCCCCCTCTGAGCCTTTATGTAGACACAGATCTTCTTTTCTCTTGGGTTTGCACTTAGGAGTGGAGATTCTGGACTGATGGTAACTCTACATTTACCTTTTTAAGAGATTCCAAACTGTTTTCCAAAGCAGCTGCATCGTTTGGCATACACACCTGCCGGAGAGGAGCATTCTAGTTTCCCCATCCTCATCCACACTTGTTGTGATTTGTCTTTTTGATCCCAGCCATCCTAGCGGATGCATAGAATCGCTTTCTTACACCCTTCTGCTTCCTCTTCACAACACTGCCATGAGGACAAGTACAACCATCCCATGTCATAGATCGCAAAACTGCACAAGAAAGAGGTGGATTTCCTTACCTGGCAGAGTGTGCCCAGCTGGGTATAGGACATGAAGATTAGTCATCAAATGCACCCTGAACCCCAAAGTCAATAAGACTGTCAGGCCAGTTCTCCACTCTCTAGGCCTCTCTGCAGGCTTCTTTTGGTGTTCCCAGGGGCTCATCACCGAGGGCAGCAACTGCACTTTCTACCCAAATTCTATCCTTGTTCCTCTGGGTCAGGAGACTGGACTGCTTCCCTCAGACTGTGCTCGGACCTTTTAGTGAAGGTGGATGGGAGCCCAAGCTTCTAGGAAATAAGCTAACACGTCATCTACCTCCGCCCTCCATCAGTGCCTGTACGAGGTCCAGCCCGGACCCAGCCTCACTAGGCTGCAGGGAGCTTAGCGGCCACTTCGTCCACCTGCTACAGAGCGTGAGACTCTGGCCCAGCCCAGCAGTGGCTTCAGGGTCTCCCAGATTAGACTCAAAGGAAATATCTCTTAGTTCAAGAAATTATAGAAGTTATTAAAAAAAAAACATCAGGTACCTCTCAAGATACACACTGAGCTAGGGCCTGGTCAGCACAGCTCCTTGAGGCCAGTGACCTTGCTCAGCACCCTCTCCCATGTCCCTTTGTTTTGCCCCAGCCCCACCAAACACGAAGATAAATGTTGCTGGGGAGCCGTCAGGTATGTTGTATTTATATGATGCACACCATTCCTTATTCTCTCTCCGTTGTTCTTTGATGTATGACAAAACTCCCAATTTGTCAAATGCTTAACGGCAGTCAGGATAATCTATTCTCTACACATTCACAGAGCTTTTCATTTTGCACAACTGTCACCAGGAACGGTTTATGAATCGTCTGTCTTGAATGTGGATAGGATAGGGACAGGGAACAGAACCACTCGGGCACACCCCTGTCTCCCAGGCGGAACAACCTCAGCTCGCAGACAGGCAACAGAGTAGTAGGGCCTGAGGCCCCCTTGTGTTCCACAGAAGTCTACCCTCCATGCAGTGGTCTGGGAACGCTTTCCTCTCCAGATCAGACCTCTCCCCACACGGGCCCTCCTCCCAAAGGCCTCGCACTTGGGCGAAGGAGGCAGCTGGAAGGGCTCTTGTGCTGACAGACCTCTCAGCCACCTTCTCTGGCTGACCTTTCATAGATCCGAATGCAAATCCAAAAGCCTCAAGCTTTTAAAAATATTACATATTGAAAAATGTACGTTGAATCATCTTTAGTAGCAAAAAATAGAAATCAATCTGTATTTCCAAAGAGAGGTGATCGATTAAATAAATTATGATAGCCCCCACAATGCGACATACTAGACCACTGAAGTAATCTCTCTGTGGCATGAGAATGTGGCCAGAATATGATAATGACCTCAAGTTTCAAAACTGTATTTACAGTATGATCCCAATTTAGTAAATGTATGCATGTATATGTATGCTGGGGGGAAACCAGATGGATAGATACTATAAATGTTAAACTCAAGAGATTAGATGCTTTATTTTTTTTTAAAAAAAGATGCTTACTTTCATTTATTTTTCAGATTTTCTTCAATGAAGAAAAAAGTTATTCTTTTAAGATTTTTTTTTAAAGTTGTTTTTGCCCAGTGCTGTCTATTCAGGCACTGCTCTGAAAACTTTAAAGCTGCAGAAAGGGCCAGTTATACAGTAAACAGAATTTACAGCCCAATGGCTTTCTGACAGCAAGCACTTTTTCATTCACACTGTGTGACACCATACAGAACAGCAGCTGTCCATGTGATTTTAATCACAGTAACTTTTGAAAGCACAGCTCACTTTCTGCCTTATTTTATTCCATTAAAAAGCTGTCTCTCAAAGCTAATGAGCAAATTCTCTGAGTTCTAGAACCTAGGAAGTGCTGAATCACAGGACGAATAGCCCATTAAATCCATACAGTAATGCAGTCTTTTGGAAGCTGGCCTGGCTCAGATAACATGAAAGTCACTGTGTGAATATACAGGATCTGTGGTTATCATATGTAAACGGAAGCCAGTTCCTAACACCAGAGGATGATCTACAGATACCTGGGCTCTGATCTAAATTGCACTTTAATCTGAGGTGTGATTCAATGATCATTTTAGCAAGGACCCTGAGGCTAAGATTAACCTTTATAGGAAAATCCTGAATAGGGCTGAGACTTTCCAGAAAACTGAGATCCTAGGAACTACTCACAGTGAAAACTATGAAAGTGAAAAAGAAAATTTCACAACAAAGTCTCTCTGTCCTTCCTTTTTCTATTTACCTCTTCTTTTCTATCTCCTTTCAATATTCACCTTGGATGCCTTAGATTCTCTCTTTAACACTTTTAGACTGTGTTCTCAAGATGCTTGCCTTTATTCCTTCACAAACTCTTGAAAGGGAAAGAAGGGAAAAATAAAGATAAAAATAAACCAGCAATAAATGCTGATGAGGCTGCGGAGAGAAAGGAACCCTTCTCCACTGTTGGTGGGACTGTAGACTTGTGCGACCATTGTGGAGATTCCTCAGAAAACTAGGAGTAGAGGTCTGATTTGACCCTGCTATTCCCCTGCTAGCAATATAGTCAAAGGAATTAAAAGAATCATATTGTAAGGGCATATGTACATCCATATTCATAGCAGCTCAGTTTGTGATAGCCCAATCTTGGAAACAACCCAGATGCCCATCAAGTGGAGACTGGATAAAGAAGATGTGGTTTTTCTATAACATGGAGTATTACTCTGCCATAAAGAATGACAAGTTTCATTCATTTATGTGCAAATGGATACACCTGGAGGACACATTAGTAAGTGAAATAAATAGATCACAGATATGTAAATACCATATCTTTTCTCTGGTGTGAGAACCTGTAGATGTAAATGAGTTCTAGAATGTATGATAGATTTTGTAAAATAGGAAATATTCAAAGGGATGTGGAGGAACGTATTGAGGGGAAAGAATAAATATAATTTGGAAAGAAAAAGAAATAGCATGTATATAAGGGGTGGGGGATTGTGGGTGGATAGAGATATGGGTAAAAATGAGAATTAACTTCTGTCATATACTGGTACAAACTCCCCAGTGTTGAGTGTAATTGTGAGCTCCCTATAAAATGTACCAATAAAGAATTCAATTTAAAAAAAGCAAAAAATAAAAATAAATAAAAACCTTTCTCTCTTGTGTATTGGTTTCCCAGGGCTGCCACAACAAATTACCACAAACTGGAAAACTTAAACAACGGAATTGCTATTATCTTGTACATTATTAGGCTGGAGGTGCAACATGAAGTTGTCCAGAGAGTTGGTTCCCTTGGAGAGCTGGGAAAGAGAATCCACTCTGTTCCATTTTCCTTGCAGCTGATGGTTTCCCAGAAAACCTTGCCGGCTTGAAGAAGCATCACCCTAATATCTGTTTTCATTTTCACATAATGTGCAGGTACATGTACCTGAGGTACATGTCTGAGGTACATGTCTCTGTGTCTGAATCTCCCTTTAAAAAAAAAGTAAATAAGGGGGCCGGAGGATTAGCTCAGTTGTTCTGGTGCCTGCCTCGCAAGCACAAGGTCCTGAGTTTGATCCCCGGTAACCACATACAATGCTGGGCGTGGAGACTCACACCCACCAGCAATCAATACCACATACTACATACCACATACCACAGTGCCAGGCGTGGTGGCTCACGCCTGTAATCCCAGCACTCAGGAGGCAGAGACAGAAGGATTGCTGAGTTCGCGGCAGCTTGCCTGGGCAACATAGTGAGCTCAGAGCCAGCCTGAACTACAAAGTGAGAACCTATCTCAAAAAAAAAAAAAATAAGGATATAAGTAACTGGATTAGGGTTTACTCTCATAAATTGATTTTAACTTACATCTACAATGACTGTATCTCCAACTGAGGGTATTTTTGAATTTCAGGGATTAGGACTTCAACATATGCCTCTAGGGGAGGGAATCAATCCATAATACTTTGTCCCAACCCAACCAAACACTGTTTTTGAGTCTAGGCTCCTAACTACATATATTAGTTCCCAGGTCAGCTGAGGTCATCTGTTACCACCTCTAGCCATCTCCCCCTCCCATCCTGCACTACTGTTTTTTCCACCTTTTACCTTAAATCCTCCATCTCCTGGTTTAGGACAATGTTATCTCATATTTCAGAGAAGCAGGGAGAGGCCATTCCACAGGAAAAGGACAAAGGAAGGCTCTGCCCACCTGCTTATAAAGCCTTTAACTTTGCTCCATCCCTTCTGCCTTCTGGTCTATTGTCAAGCAGAGGGCATCTTTCCTCCTGAGCTCTGCATCCTGGGCCTTCCAGGTTCTTTAGAAGTCCCATGCACCTATTCCCTGTCTTGTTTCTGTCTTTACTTCCCATCTCCACTGGCTTCTTCCCATAAAGAGAAGAGCAAATCCTCCTGTCTCCATGACTCTTCAATTATTCCCCTTCAGCTTCCAGCCAAATGAACTGAAAGAGTGAAATAAACATATGTTCTCTTTTATTTATGTCAACCCTTTCCATCTCTCTTCTGTCCTCACAAATTCTTCTGCCATGGATACCTGTGTTGCTAGATTAGAGACGTCATTCAGTCTTTCCCTTAGTGAGCACATAAGCATAGAGAGCCACTGATCTCTTGATCCTCAACATGTCCCTGTAGCTTCTTGGTTTGCTTTTCTCTCCTCATTCCACTCTGTATGTGCCCATATATTCAATGTTTGCATTCCATGGTATTATGTACTAGATATTAACCCTTCTTTTCCAATCTTATCTATAGTTTATATTAAATTACTACCTAGATACTTGTGACTCACTAGTTCTTCTTTAAGTCTTCCTCTTCTTTTCCTGCATTCCAAGAATCCTTCTTCCCCTCTGCTATGACCTCTCCACCTTGAATGATACACATACAAAGATAATTTGAAAGGGGGTAGGGATAGGTAATAGAAAAGTTAGTGGGTTGATATGGATTCAGAAAGGCCAAAGATTTTTTTGGGCATGTAAAGACAAGTGAGGTGAGGCTCCAGAACAGTTAGCTGACTCCTTTGTCAATGATGAGGTGGCTTGGTGTGTCTGGAATTGTTTCTGCATTTTCTAATCTATCCCACTGGTGGCCCTCATGTCTCTTTCTTTGCCAGTTTTTACCATGCTGTTTTTATCACAGTGGCTTTGTAGTAGTTTCAAGTTGGGGATTGTGATATCCCTGCCATGTCTTTGTTGCCAAAAAATGCTTTTGCTATTCTGGGTCTCTTCTGATTCTATACGAATTTTTGGATTATTTTCTCTAATTATGCAAACTATACTATTAGGATTTCAACTGGGATTACATTGAATTTATATAGAAGTTTTGGAAATATGGTCATTACTCATAAATGAAATAAATAGGATACATGTGTATCACTTCTCTAGTGTAAGAAACCAAAAATGTAAATGAAGTACAAAATGTATAATAGGTATTGTGAAATAGGAAGAAAATCTTCAAAGGGGAAGGAGAACTTGGAGGGGGGAGCAAAGAAAAGAAAGAAAAATGGAAGGTAAAGAAGAAAAAATGGAAACAAAACTTATGTATGTAGTGGGGGAGGGGCTGGAGGGAGGGCAAGGGGATTGGAAAAATAAGAGTTAAGATATGTCATGCACAGCTACAAACTCTCAATAATGAATGTGATAATAATGTGTACTTAAAATGTGCTTAAATGTACTTAAAATTTTTTATTAAAAAATAAAAAGAATAGTTAGCTGAAGGATTTAGTGCTTTAAAAAAAAAAACACCTTTCAAATCCACATTTCCTTGGTCTTTGTTACACCCTCTGAATGACTACATCTTAAAGGACAAGGCACTCCTTGGTGTCAATTAAATTTGAATATGCTCCTGCCCTAGACAATATTGCTCCTTCATTCATGTTTGGCATATGGATACTACCCACTGAAAATTATGATGTGTCACTATGTTGTAAAATCCTGGCTCAGGAGTAGGCACTGCTTTTCCTACACAGAGTTACTTTTCATATATGCACTGAACTAAATTGTGCTTTACGCTGTCTACTCAGCTTGGTCTTTGCCCCAGTGATTGAGCAGAAGTACAATTCAATTACTAATAGAGAGATGTCCAACAGAAGCCAATGTAGGACAATAGATGTCAAAATACAAAAAAAAAAGGTTAAAAGTAGAAAAAAATAATGGTTTCAAATATATAGTAGTGAAAAACAACTGTGTATACCTAAAGACTGTCTCATATTATTAAGAAAATAAATCATAATTATAGATTTTGAAGACAATATAGTCCACCTTCATTTTCAAAACAAAGATAGTGAGGCCCAGGGGAAACTGTTCTACTCCCTCAAGATTAAACTCTAAGGAATGGGAAAAGATGGCGAGGAAGATTAGCGGTTTTTCTCCCAGCATGTAAAAGATCTGGGAGACATGGCCTTCTGTGCCAGGGCCTTGGAGACACCACCATTTCTGTGGTCATCAGCCTTCCTCACGGCAAGGAATACTCATGCAGTCCAGAGGCTGCTTCTGGAACCCTCCGTGTCGGAACACTCCGTACCCACATTCCAAAGGGTCCCCTATCCTCCTCGATTCTAAACCCACACTCACCTCTTCCCTCAGACCGACCTTAGCCCCCCTTGCTCTGCTAAAATGCTCCTCTGCCTCTGCTGCAACCAGTTCCACCGAAAAACGTCCTGCTCCTCATCCTCGGAGCTCTGCAGGGCACCCTGGGCTTGGACCTACCAAGTCCCGTGTCTGGACTGAATGAGAAGTGATGGTTTTCTGCAATTCCTATCATGGAAAACAAAGAATGAAGGGAAAAACAAAAACAGCAAATGCCACGGAGCTCAGGTTATACTCAGTGAGCAAGAAGCCATGGCTCATGCCGGGCATGGTGCTAGGTGCTAGTTTAGGAGCGTCTCATTTAATTGAATCTCAAGGCCTTCGATAGAATCCTGCTCTGTGAAATTGGCACAGGAACCAAGAGGAAACGAGGCATTATTTATAATAATTGGCTAACCATTATCCATTCAGTGGCTGCTGCCTGGAATAACATGATGGGCCTTTATGCTATTTCACAGCCTATAAAAAAGGAG
>PVIC010010738.1:0-13559 GCA_004025085.1 Thryonomys swinderianus
GGAATGTGATGAGGGGAAGGAATAAATATGATACAGAAAGAAAATAAAAGAGCATGTATAAAGGGGGGAGGAGGGGTGGGTGGGTAGGGATATGGGTAAAAATGAGAATTAATTTGTGTCATATACTGGTACAAATTTCCCAATGTTATATGTTACTTTGAGATGTATATAAATTGTACCAATAAAGAATTCAATTAAAGGGCCGGAGGGTTAGCTCAGTGGTTCCGGTGCCTGCCTTGCAAGCGCAAGGTCCTGAGTTCAATCCCCGGTTACCACATATAATGCTGGGCGTGGAGACACGCCCACCAACAATCAACACCGCATACCACAATGCCGGACGTGGTGGCTCATGCCTGTCATCCCAGCACTCGGGAGGCAGAGACAGGAGGATTGCTGAGTTCATGGCGGCTTGCCTGGGCACCATAGTGAGCTCAGGGCCAGCCTGAACTACAAAGCGAGACCCTGTCTCAAAAAGCAAAAAAAAAAAGAATTCAATTTAAAAAAAAGGTCCAGAATATAAGTAATAGAGCAAAATAAAATAGATAATAGGCAATGAGAAGCTAGATCTTTTATTTATTTTTATTTATTTTTTTTTTCAAGACAGGGTCTGCTTATAGTTCAGGCTGGTTCTAAACTCAGTATGTAGCCCAGGCAATCCTTGAATTCAGCAATCCCCCTGCCTCAGTCTCTTGAGTGCTGGGATTATAGGCATGAGCCAAGATGCCCAGCATTGAGGAGCTAGATCTCTTGCAAAATGGAAGGGGATCAACACATGGGGAGTAAGGGTAGGGAGGGAGAGAAAAGGCTTAAAAAGAATTAAGATGTTTTATGTACATGTACCAGCTCCCCTTGATGAATTTAATCATTATGTACTACAAGTATATATTAGTAAAAAATACAAATTTAAAACAATGTTGAGACAAAACTGGCTGGATCACAAAATTTTTTAAAAAAGAGTTTATATCACAAAAATCTATATACCCTGAAAATATCTCTTCTAATTTAGGACTTTTTCTCTTACTCCTTAATAGGCCTTTTAATAGGGCCGGAGATTTAGCTCAGTGGTTCCGCCACCTGCCGCCTGCCTAGCAAGCGCAAAGTCCCTAGTTTGATCCCTATAACCACATACAATGATATGATCTTGGGCGTGGTGGCTCACGCCTGTAATCCCAGCACTTGGGAGGCAGAGGCAGGAAGATTGCTGAGTTCAAGGCTTGCCTGGGTTACATAGTGAGCTCAGAGCCAGCCTGAACTCTAAAGCAAGACCCTGCCTCAAAAAAAAAAAAAAAAGCCTTTAAATAGTTATTATTTACTGATCAAGTTGCTATCTCTCTAGCTTTATGTTTTATTCCTCCAAATGAACCATGACAGCTCCTGTGGATACTAAGACAGCTTTATAAATGTTTAAATAAATATTATAGAAATTTATAATGTTTTATTTATCGAGTAAAATTAAGCTTTGTATTTACTAAGCCTGCTGATTTTCCAGACCTAATGCTAGGGTTTTAACATAATATACATTATTTCATTTATTTCCCATAATAACCTGATAAAATAAGTTCAACTATCCTCCATTTGCAGTAGTGAAAAACAAGATCATGTGAGCTAAGGAACTGCAAAGCAAAGCTAACAGTAAAGGTAGGATTAAACTTAAATCTGATTCATGTTCATTTATTACACTGAAGGCGCTTGGAAGTATATATTTGTTAGAGTAAATCATGCTCCATCTTCATCCTAAGAATGCCTGTAATACACAATGCCCAGGGTAAAAATATACATGGAACCATTTTAATGTCACATCCTAATGACATTCTAATACTGTATACCTACCTGCATGAGATCTTGAAGGTTCTCAGTAAAGCAAATCTCTGCTTCTACCATATAAAACTCTGCCAGGTGTCTCCGGCTCTGAGAATTCTCAGCTCGAAATGTTGGACCAAAGGTAAACACCTGAGTAAAAGCCCTGTAATTCAAGAGTAAGAATATTAAAATGATTCACATGGTTAACTTTAAGTATTTAAAATACTTTGTGAGCTTCTTTTCTTTTCTATGTACTAGGGATGAAATCTAGGGCTTTGCACATGCTAAGCCAGCAAGCTACCACGTTCTCTATCCCTTGCCTTACAGTGAGCTCATAAGTCAAAAAGTTTTGTGCCTGTCATGTTCACAAGACCACACATACTAGCTGCTCTATTTCTCTAATGGATGATAATAATAGTTTCATTAAAAATGTTACATTTATAGAAACCATTTTATCCAAAGGAATTTGAAACTACTTTACCGACGTTATGGTTTTCTAAATATAGCAATAACCACTTCTGAGTGCGCTCTACTGCAGCTGCCGTAAGCATTAGGCAATGACATTTCAGAGCAATCAAGAAGAAAGTAAAGGAAAAAATATCACCACTCAAGAAATCACACAGAGAATCCACATGGGAATAGTGAAAACTACAATTTCAGGTGGATAAGGTGTACTCATTTATTTAAAAAAAACATGAAGGGCAGGGGATTTAGCTCAGTTCCTACCTTGCAAGCCCAAGGGCCCGAGTTTGACCCCCAGTACCACCAACACCCCCAACAACAAAAAATATGAAAAGAGAATATCACCTATGTACTTTATATTATGACAAGCCTACCCGAGGCTTTCACAATCACCTATGTCTTTCAGTCAACCCCCAAAATCCAGTTGTGAAGCAGGTTTTAAAAAACTGTCTATCGTCTGCATTTCATAAAGGAGTATAGTGCCAAATCCAAATGGGGAAAGCAGTGGAGTTGGGACTGTTATTTTACATTCCTATAAAGAAGGAGACACTCTAGCTTCATTCTTTAGCCATGACAGTCTCTTCATATTTAAGCCAAGTAAATATTAGATCCACTGTACCTGAAACAATGAGTATCCTAGAGGACTCACTCTTAAATTTTGTTTTATAACAACAAAAAAGATGTTTGAGGATCCTTAGTTACAACTTTAAACATTCATTTGTCTGTCAGCCAAATTACAAAAATAGAAAGGTTTTTTATATACTAGTTTTGTTTTTTAAAAGTGAAATACTATGGGAAATGGAACAGTAAAATAATTATAGTAGAAACCAAGAGATTGTTTTTTTCTTTCAAAAGGTCATTTCAGTTAGTAAGCTTAGAATTTTGTTTTGGTTCTACCTTCCTAAGACCATAATCAGCCGACCCTGAGAACCTTGGTTTTTCATGGAAAAATAAACACTGGCAACTGAAAAAATTTTACTACAGTTACTTCCCTCCCAGAATCCATATCCAGCTTTGCTTCTAGAATGTTCCTGAAAAGTCTGAATCTAACCTATACAAAATGAAGTCCTCTCCCAAGCCCTGACACAAAAACCAAATAATACTGTTTTTCTTCTTGTATTTCCTCTAGTTTTGTTAACTTCAGTTAATCCACTCAGTCACCTAAACTGGGAATCACAAACCCTAAAGCCTACACTTGTGATCATGTATTAATCACAAAACTTAACTGTTTACACATTGGGAAACTCTAATCTTGTCAGTGTAAAATCTATCTTCTTCTTGGAAAACACAGTAATTGCATTTTGACTAGTGTCCACCATTCGTCTTTCTCTGCCCCCAGGCTAGTATGAGTTTTCAAACTCAAATATGATATTCAACTCTTAAGGGTAAAACTAAAACTTCTAATTTCAATTCAGGTTTCTCTCATGTAGCTTTTTGCTCCAGCCACTTTGAAGACACTGTCCTTATTTTGCATGCCCCTGTGACTTTGGTCTGTGCACAGGCTATTCCTATCCTGAAATGCCCTGTCCTTCACTCTGTAAACAGCATATTCCAATGGACCTGCAAAACTTGGTTTAAATGTCATTTCCTCTTTGACAACTTATCATGTATCTCTAAATTTACTGACCTTATATCACTATAACACTGTGTTTATGTACTTATTATATATGAACATATATCACTTTGAAACATAATTGTGTTTTTAAATATCTTCTGGCCCAATAAATTTTCCAGAACAGTAATCATGTTTTATTCATGTGTGCAGTTCTAGCGCCTGGATGAAACAGGTGCGCGTGCTGAATGAGTACTAATGATGATGACAGGCTTCCTCAGCCGTCAACTGAAAAAGCACAACATCCTCACAAAGAGTAACATTACAAATATAGAAAAATCCTCGGATACATCTTACTGAGGCAGTTACTCAGTACTGAAAATGTGTAACTAAAATAGTTACCTAAAATGGGTGAAAGAATATACTTCTATCCCAAACCAGAAATTCAAGAGTTGCAAGGTCTCGAGTTTCCACTGTGACTATGACATTTCTAGGTAGGATGGCAATAGTACGTCTGAACTTTAAAATGATTTTCTCCAGCACTGCAGAGGCTCAAGCAAGACAACTGTAGTCACTGGGAGGCCAGTCTGAGCTACACAATGAGTTCAAGGCTAACCTAGACTACATAGTGATTGTCTCAAAGTAAAAACGAAACAAAACAAAAAACAAGTAAGGGCTGGGGTTTAGTTCAGTGGCACTGTGTTTGCCATACAAGTGTAAGGTCCTGAGTTCAATTTCTGATACCACAAACAAAACAAAACACCAAAAAGCAAAACAAAACAAGAAAAAAGCCCACCCCCAAGTAAAAAACCTTTTCTTTCTGGTACTGCATCACAAAAACTGTATAGATGAATATTAACTAGCATTAAAGGATATTTTGTTGAAATTTTCCAGGGCATAAACACATCTATGGCATAGCTGAAATTTACTTTGAAGGCTCCAAATTACTACAAGGAAGGCTAATGGGACTGCTATTCAAAAGAGACATACTGCTTGTGTTACAGCAGAAGGCACAAATAAAATTGTGGTTTCTAACAAGACCTCCAAATTCAAATCACAAGGGCACCTGCTTCTCATATGGTGATTCTAGGTAAGAAACTTCAGAGTGAGTTTTAAAATGGGTAATAATTTCCCCTAGATATGCTGGGCAAGTGCTCTAGTATAAAATGTATAAGAAAGCCGACAATTATTAATAATATGAAAGGTCAGGATCTGACTGAGATACTCAGGAATGAAGTAACGTCCTAAAAGAGTAAGAATTGATGACTGCAGTGCTTTTTCTGGACTAATGGAAAGAAAAGCTGGAAGTTATGATAAAAACTGCTTAACTCAGCAACCAGTCTTTAAGCATTTACAGTTTACCCAAGCACCACTTGGGGAAAGTATTTGTTTCCATGCTAATTTGAGAGTCACCAGGGCAGGCGTCATTTCAACCAGTCAGTTTTGTTTGCATGAGATACTCCCCTACATCTGTTTTATATTGATTATTATTTTTGGCATACTTTTTTATTTAGTGTTATATTCACATTTGACATTTGCTTCTAGTGAAATCTAATAAATTCTGATTGTTTTCTTGTACTAATTCATATTTGTGCAAAATGATGTATAATTTTGTACGACAACCTATGAAAACTTATTATAAGTATATTAAATATAATTTTTGTATTTTTCCAGAACTCAGTGACATTCTTTTACAGTGCAGAATGGACACATTTGGGACACTGACACTGAATAGAAAGGAAGTGCCAGAAGATCTGCAAAAGAAAAAACTGCAAAAGTGAGAAATATTACCATGTCAGAGAGGAAAAGTCTGTGTTATAAAGTGGAAAGACAAAAAAGATGTCTTTTTATTGTCAATTGACAGAGTTGGTCAATACCTAACAAGGTATCCTGTAATTGAAAAGCAAGGAAAAAGATATTATTATAACATATATGTACCTTCTGGACCAAGTAATATGGAACCTACCCATTTTTTATTCAGAACACAGGGGTTCAAAGAGTCATTTACAATTTAGACTAGGTCTAACACAACAAATAACTGAAAAATATGCACAATGAAACACCTACTATGACATCCATCATTAATGTCTTCGCCATTTTGTTTAGTGGGGAGACATTCTATTGAAATTAAACATTCACAGGGCTGAAGATTTACCTCAGTGGTTCAGGTGCCTGCCTAGCAAGTGTAAGATCCCTGGTTCGGTCCTTGGTAACCACATATAACAATCCTGGGCGTGGTGGCTCACATCTGTAATCCCAGCACTCAGGAGGCAGAGGCAGGGGGATTGCTGAGTGTGAGGCTTGCCTGGGCTACATAGTGAGCTCTGAGCCAGACTGAACTACAAAGAGAGACCCTGTCTCAAAAAAAAAAAAAAAATTAAGCACTCACAGAAAAAAAGGAAATGCCAACATGATAGTGTAAAGTGTATTGTTGAAAGATAACAACGCCAAATGAATTCAGAAAGAAGATTAGATACTCTGTCCAGACTGTAATGTCAGGCTGTATATTTAATGTCTTAAGATATACCATACACAGAAAAATTATTGAATACAATTGATTAAATTGTTTTTATATTTCCCGTTGCATTATAAAAATTAATGAAAAAAATATGCAGTAAGTTTTGATCATCTTGTAAGTGGTTAAATAGAGGACTGTTTAAACTACTGAACACTGGCAATCCCGTCAGTAACCAGCACCCTGGTATAGCAGTGATAGTAGGAGTGAGGAAATTAAATAAACATAAGAGCCTCACAGCTAACTCTCATATAGCTGACTCAAAGGATTATTACTAATTATCCTGAATGAGAAACTGAAGCTCAAGAAGTTAACAAGCTTTCCTAAGAGTCATGGTTTAGCTTGTGGTAGAGGCCAGATTAAAAATCCAGATTGACTCTGATGCTCAAAGTCTTGACCATGTCATGAAGTGCACCTTTAAAAATTCAGAAGTGCAGAGGCAAACATCTGTACTACATTCTTCTCAAAGATAACTAGAGTAGTGTTGGGAATTTAGCTCAGTGCTTCCAGCATCTGCCTAGTGAGCGCAAGGTCCTGAGTTAGATCCCTGGTACCACATACACACAATGCCAGGTGTGGTGGTTCACGCCTGTTATCCCAGCACAGTACCACATACCACAGTGCTGGGTCTGGTGGCTCACACCTATAATCCTAGCACACAACAGGCAGAGGCAGGAGAATTCCTGTGAGTTTGAGGATAACTTGGGTTATATATTCAGGGCCAGCCTGAACTACAAAGCGAGACAGTGTCTCAAAAACAACAACAACAACAAAAAGATAACTAAGGTATTATGGCGTTTTTCCTTTCCGTATGAATATATTATGTTCAAATTAAAGTTCTCCAGAACATGCTGTCTTCATGAAAATACTGAGAATGATAAATTCCCCCTAATAGTCTGTAACTTTTTAGCAAGCAATTTAGTCTTTCTGGTCTTCAAATTCTTACAGGGGTGGACAGTGGGCTGGCTTGGCACTGCACTGATATTCTTTTTATAACAATTTTGTTTCTAAATCCATGTGAAATTGTTCCTATTTTAATTTATGCTGATCTCTTCTTTTTTCTGAGTTCACAGACATGAAAGTCATTTGCAGCAAGGCTTACACGAATCAACATTTGAAATGAAATCAGACAAGGCCATTCCTGAAATAAAATACAAAACCAGGTGAAAGGTCAGTATTGTTGTGAGAGAAGAGCAGGAAACAAAAATGCTTGGCACTAAAAATCATTCTTGTGCCAAATCATGGAGAGAGGACAACTATATAAGGACAGTCCATGAGCTTGGGAGTTGATGTTTAAGATAAGAGAACATTCAACATGCATCAATCAAGACACCATAGCTACAACAATGGCTCTTTGTTGACTAAAAAGTAAAATTACAAATCGTAAGTCTGTACAAAGGTTACTGTCTTTCTTCTATGTTGTGGTGTTTTGGTTTGTTTTGGTACTGGGGACTGAACCAAGAGCCCTCTACCACAATCCTAGGTGTTTTTTTTTTTTTTTTTTTTTTGAGATAGTGTCTCATTAAATTGCCTAGAAGGTCTTTTTCAATCCTCCTCCCACAGCTTCCCACGTGCTGGGATTACAAGCTTGTCCCACCACAACATAATCACTAATTGCTTGGCCATTTATTCTTTCTGGAAGTGAAGTTTAAGAGCAAAACTTCCTATTTTGCTGTTCTTTAGCTTGGTAAGACAGATCAGCAACTTTTCCTCTACCTTCTCCTGTAACACTTCTCCATTGTCAGGTTAGTAAAAGTTCACTGAACTGAAGTGAACTTTTACACTATAACAGTCTTTGCCAAGTGATCCCTCATAATCAGATGATGAGCACCTGCTTCACTACTGTGCTGGCCTGGTGGATCATCAGTACTGTAATCTATTTGCCACTCATTACTTCTACACACCTATGACTTGACTCCAGGTGCCTCCTTTTCAGCTTTATCCTGTTCCTCTATCTTGCAGTACATTGGACGGGAAGGTATAAAAGACATGAAAGTTGGGCTGGAGATTTAGCTCAGTGGTTCTGACGCCTGCCTCGCAAGCTCAAGGTCCTGAGTTCGATCCCTGTAACCACATATAATGCTGGGCGTGGTGACTCACACCTACCAGCAATCAGTACCACATACCACAGTGCAGGGCATGGTGGCTCACACCTGTAATCCCAGCACTCAGCAGGCAGAGACAGGAGGATTGCTGAGTTCGAGGCTTGCTTGGGCTACATAGTGAGCTCAGGGCCAGCCTGAACTATAAAGCAAGATCCTGTCTCAAAAAAAAAAAAAAAAAAAAAAAAAGAACAAAATATTCAACAAATGGATAATTCAAAATGGCTTTCCTTGCCATAGGTCCGTGGTTCTCACTGGCTAGCCACAGACCCCATTATACTTTCAACTGTTGTAGATCTTAAAGAGTTTTTTTTTTGTTTTGTTTTGTTTTTTTTGCTTTTTGGAGACAGGGTCTTGCTTTGTAGTTCAGGCTGGCCCTGAGCTCACTATGGTGCCCAGGCAAGTCGCCGCGAACTCAGCAATCCTCCCGTCTCTGCCTCCCGAGTGCTGGGATTACAGGCGTGAGCCACCACGCCCAGCATTATATGTGGTAACCGGGGATCGAACTCAGGTCCTTACGCTTGCAAGGCAGGTGCCGGAACCACTGAGCTAACCCTCCGGCCCAAAGAGTTTTTGTTTTTAACCAACATAACCTCATTTAATTTTCTTTGGAACTTTATTAAATACAACTTTTTTTTTTTTGCATTTTACAGATTATTCACAGGTATTTAATCTCTTGATTTGGAAATAGCAGAACTTTGCTGGAGGTGCAAAGAGAATTTTTGGCCATGCTCTTAAGTTTTAGTCCTAGTCCCTCTTACTATCTAACCTTGTTTTTGTTTTACAATGAAGTGCTGTATTGGATATCTCACACACTTGTACTGGATTCCGGCACCTCCCCCCAAGATGCCCTGCTGGCAACACAGTACACTGTAGAGTATCACTTGTTTACCCTTGTGATCTCATGGCTAACGGGGAGTTACAGATCACTGGCACAGCCCAGCTCCATGTGAGATCTGCATATTGCTAGTCCAAGAGATGATCAAAATTCAAAACATGAAGCACAGTCTCTACGGAATGTGTATTACTTTTGCACCATGAAGTGCACTTTCTGTAACTCAGGGAGAGAGAGGGAGGGAGGGAGGGAGAGAGGGAGGGAGAGAAAGAGGAAAAGGGGGCAGAGAGAGGGGGGGGGAGAGAGAGAGAGAGAGAGAGAGAAAGAGAGAGAGAGAGAGAGAAGGGGGGGAGCCAGCCAGATAGTTCTAATTTTAGCTTCCACTGTCACATTCACTTCAACAGGACCATCCATTTGGAAAGTACTTTGGGGCAAGATTAGCATTATCTCAGTAGCAGCATGACTGTCACAGAACTAGTAACTCTCTCCATGCCCACCAATATATTTAACCCTCTTGGTGTCCATCAACACAGTTATATTTCATTTGTGACAACATGGCTTTATGCAGAATAAATGAGTTACCATAGTTACTTTTAGTAGAAGAAAATAAACTAGGAAAAACACGATAAAAATTCTTTGCTGCCAATCTGACCCAGGTTCTGGAAACAATACACATAGATTATTTTTCTTTCTCTTAAAAAGTAATTAAAACCGCCTAAGCAAAAATTGAATTTGGACAAGATTATGCAGTAATTGAAAGAAGTAGCAACATTAGTGTCACTTCTTATAGCTATGTTGATCTAATCACTGCTATAATTTTTATAGCTTTCCATATTGCTCCATATTGTTTGAATTATTCAATTACTTTGATGTCTCACTATAGTAACCAGTATCTGCTTCAAGACAGTACCAAGAGGACCAGTATTTCATACACAATAAATTCTATTTATATCATCACTCAAAAGAGAGACTGAGAATTTTAAAGTTACACAAAACTTGTTTATTTCAAAAGACATTTCTTTTTGCTCAGCCAGACCTTGGTGTACTACCTAACTGAAAAGTGGAGTTAGTCTTGAATACACCTGAAGCAGAGTAAAAGCAGAGAACTCACAAAGGAGTTCAATACTGGAAATGGGTAGGAGACCTGTATTTGGAGTTAATGCGCTTCACAAAGACACTAAGTTGTTCCTATCATGCATGGTTTAACTACCAACTAAACAAAAAATTCAACTGGATAAATAAAGTTAATAAGGTGAATTAAACACAGATATGTACATTCAATCCTTCCTGAGACAGGCTTAAAGTAATTTAAGATTAAATTCAAAGAGGAAATGAGAGGGCCAGAGATTTAGCTCAGTGGTTCCAGTGGCGCTTGCCTTGCAAGCGCAAGGTCCTGAGTTGATCCCGGTAACCACATACAATGCTGGGTGTGGTGACTCACGTCCACCAGCAATCAGTACCACATACCTCAGTGCTGTGCCGGGCATGGTGGCTCACGCCTGTAATCCCAGCACTCGGGAGGCAGAGACAGGAGGACTGCTGAGTTCCAGGCTTGCCTGGGCTATATAGAGAGCTCAGGGCCAGCCTAAACTACAAAGCGAGACCCTGTCTCAAAAAACAAAAACAAAAAAACAACAAAAAAAAGAAGAAATGAGAAAGGGCCTTCAGTAGACGAGGAAACAACATGTTTTTGAAGGGCCACCTGCAGAAGGCTGAGTGGAAATTAGTGCAGCAAAGCATGGTAACCTTTGCTTATAACAGAGGATGGGGCAGCAGAAGGAAGGTGACCATCACACAGAATCTTGGTGATACTGGGCAGCAGAGTGCAGGGTAGTTCATTTCCGCATAGAATGGTCAGCCTTCCCTCATCCTCCTAACGAGAGTGGCTGTAGTAAGACAGATGTTCCCACTAACCAGGGACAGTCTTTCTAAACCAGGGGTAGCCAAGCTTCTCCATAACAGAGTTCTCATTCTTAGCATCACTGCCTGAGTTTTGTTATGATACAGATTCCCAGGTCCCCCTCCCAGTGTTTCTTCTTTTCTTCTTCCTCTTTTTCTTTTTCTTCTTCTTTTTTTTTTTTTTAGCTTTTTGAGACAGGGTCTTGCCTTGTAGTTCAGGCTGGCACTGAGTTCACTATGTAGCCCAGTAAGCCTCGAGTGCTCGATAATCCTCCTGCCTCTGGCTCCTGAGAGTGTGGGATTATAGGTGTGAGCGGCCACACCCTGCAAGTGTTTCTCATTCAGTAGTGAACCAGGGCTGGAGCAAGAGGAAATAAGAAGTGACTAGCAATGGATATGAGCTTTTTTTTTTTTTAGAATGGTATAAATATAAACTATAATAATGGTGATGAATATATAACTCTAAGCACAGTGAATACTACTACACTGTGTATTATTAATGAGTGAATTTATCTGCACAGAGGGCTCTCACAAAATCCCATCAAACTGATTTCAAAACCTATTAAATCATGTCTCCCTTTTGTTTTTTCCTGTGTTAGCTCTCCCTCACTATGAAAAAATCCTGATGGAACTTAAAGGAGGAAAGGCTTACTTTGCCTTATATTTTTCAAAGATGTTGGCCTATGGTAAGCTGGTTCCACTCCCTTTTTCTCTGTGGTAGGGCAGAAACCATGGCAGAAGAATGTGGTTGAGGAAAGCTATCCATCTTATAGCAGCCAGGAGGTGGAGAGAGAGGCAAAGGGCCAGAGAGAAAAGGGGCTGGAGACAAGATACACCCTCCTAAGGTGCACTTCAGGTGACTTACTTCTTCTGGGCCCTGTCTGCGTCCACTTAGTTATCCAGCATTCCAGGAGACTAACCCACTGCCCCTGTGATACAATTATGTCTTTACATGTCACCTCAGAACACTCTTGTTTTGGAATCCAGCTCAATACTGCAAAGCCAGACAAGGCACAGTCACAATTTTTAATACAAAGTTGAAGATTCTACAATTTTGAAGTTGATAAAGAGCAGAACAGACTGCAGTTTTCAGTTCTGGATGCTTTTGTCAGATATAATTCATCCAGGGATATGTCACATATGACATAAAAGTACCAAAAGACATCCCAGAGTTAAATACAGATAACAGATTAGTAGGGTGACTAAAAGACAATAGGTATAAAATGCTCTATAATAATAGCAAACTAACTGGACTTCTGTTGTAAGAATATAAAAATAATAGAATATAATAAAATACAACAGTCAGTGGTCATTAAATACAAATGACATTTTAAAATGCACTTCCATGTAAACAATCTACTTATAAAGGTATCTCTTAGTCCAGTTTAACTTAGATAAAATAAATTTCTCTGCCAATTGTTGTAGCCTTAACAATTTTTAAAATAGTTACCACACTTCAGATTTCTTGTTTGATGCCTATCTTAATACTCATTAGGTCTATTGGGTCATGATGGTTAGGAGAATGTCTGTTTGTTCATCTGCATCCTAGCAACTAGCCTCCTACTTGGCACAAACTGGTTTACTACAAAGCTGAAACGAATTGAGATTGATTCTGCAATATGGATCAGGCAGCATGGTAGTAATAAAACCTGAGACAAAGAAGAGTAAGACAAGAGTAAATTTGAGACATTTATAGTCTAATGAGATAGACTTTTAAACATATAATTTCAGTCATTTGATAAATGGAATTGACAGAAATACTTACATAGTAATATTGTAGTTCTAAAATTAAATAAGACACAGCCTCTATAATCAAAAGTTCAATATCTAAATTGGAAAAATAAATTGATTCCAGTAAAACAAAACAGATAAACACAAAGCAACAAAGGCACACAGAACACCATTTTCAACAAGAGCTAGTAATGCTGGTAAACTAGTGGGTGAGATAATTTTTTAGGGTGAGTTTACACTGATGAATGGAGGTAGCTAGAGAGAGTCTCAAGAACACTCAAAGCAGATTTACAGCAGATGTAAAGGAACACAATAGTGTAAAATAAGATGATGTGCTTAGAATATTAGGTGCAGTTTAGGACAGCAAAAGCAAGGGGAAGTGGAAGCAAATCACAGAAATAATGTAAAGGGTGTGGGGAAAACTAATGTGGAATAGTTTACATATATATGGTTGATGCTCTGGAAGTTTGGTGAGGTGGCATTTCCTAAGACACAGAATTCAGAAGACAAAACAGATTTAAGAAATGTAACAATGAATTTAGTTTCATATGTTGAGTATTAAGTGCTTTTACAACAGTCAACTGGAGAAGACAAATGACATTTCAATTTACAGTTGGACAGTGGAGCAAAGAATCCATGTTAGAGATAGGAATTTCACAATGC
>PVIC010010738.1:13659-42927 GCA_004025085.1 Thryonomys swinderianus
AGGCTGGCCCTGAGCTCACTATGGTGCCCAGGCAAGCCGCCGCGAACTCAGCAATCCTCCTGTCTCTGCCTCCCGAGTGCTGGGATTACAGGCGTGAGCCACCACGCCCAGCATTATATGTGGTAACCGGGGATTGAACTCAGGTCCTTACGCTTGCGAGGCAGGCGCCGGAACCACTGAGCTAACCCTCCGGCCCTTCACAATGCTATTCTTTGTCTTCCATTAGCTTGTATTCATCTGGGTGTACTCCGAACATTCCACAACAACAATTCTTTATTAAGATCCCTGATACTGCTGCTGCTGCTGTTAATGATCTGCAGTACTGGAGATTAAATTCAGGGTCTTCACATTCACAGACAGACTTTTTCTCTTTTAATTTTTAAATTTGAGACAGTGCTTCACTAAGTTATTAAGTTGCCCAATCTGGACTTGAACTTGCAATCCTCCTGTTTTAGTCTCCCAGAGTGAAAAGGACTACAATTTTTAGGTCCATTCTTTGTCCTAGTATTACCCTGTACCTCTGTCTCCTCACATCTCTTCTTACCCAGCACAGATGCTGTATTAGTTATCTTCTCATAGCTAGGACCAAACCCCTGAGATATACAACCTAAAGGATAAAACAGTTTATTTTTGCTGATGGTTTTAGAAGGTTCATTTCATGGTTGGCTGGCTCCAAGGGAGAAACATCATGAAGGACAGGTACACTGAAGTAAACTGGCTTATTTGCAGTGGCCAGCAAGAACACAAGGGAAGAGTACCAGTGAGACATACACTTCCAAAGTCATGTACGGCTCTAGTGACCCACCTCCAACTTGGCTGCCATTTCAAACCAGCATATCCAGCTACGTGAATTACTGATTAACCCACTGATGAGTACCGTGCCTGTGTGGTGCAATCATCCCAGAAGTCCTTCATCCAATCAAGCTAATAATTAAGCTTAAGGATCACAAGTACCTTGGTCCATCATTATAGTCCTTGGAACCCAACTACTTTTTTAAAACTCATATTGCAATAGCCAGCCCTGGTTAACATAAAAATCCATTTTTTTCTGTATTTAAATCCAAAACAAGCTAACTATTCCCTCTAAAAGCCTGTGTACTTGCTGATCAAACTGCCTGAAATATTTGTCCTCTGACTAAATTAAAAAAATATAAATTGTTAAATAATGAAGTCTGTGAGTTATGTATACCAATAATATCTTAGTTCATATTTCTATCTAAATAGGGTAAACTTTTTACATAAATAATATATTAAAAGGAGAAATCCCTGTGTTGTAAGGTTTCATCATCAAGAAATCAGCATAAGGAATCTTCAGGAGTACTCACACACAACCAGAAAACAAGGTAATTAAAATCTCTGTTCCATGGTTATACTATTTCCAAGAAAGAGAGTAAAAGGAATTATTAACATATTTTTAACTTCCAATGGAGAGCTCAATCTTACAACAGAAACAGGAGAGAAAAATGTTAACGAATGACAATTTGTACTTTATAAATTCAACTTAACAATATTTAAACCAAGTTATCTACTACTTACTAAGAATTATGAGGACAAATAACTATGAAAGACATGCCAATGGATTTAAAATTTGTAAGATATATAAGAACAAACTGGCTAAGTACTAAAAATAGGCACTTTTAAAAAGACACGAAATAGGTAAATATTATAAGAGAACAGAAAAAGAGATCTAATCTCTATTAGAGAAAAAAATAGTCAAAGAGGAAGTCTTTAGTAATGGTGGGACATTAGTTTATGGTGGGACACCAGAATTTGGGAGGCGGAGGGAGAAGAATGGCTATAAATTTGAGGCCATCCTAGGCTGCATACTCAGTTGAGGGTCACACTGGGAAAAAAAAAAGGAGGGATTCATTTCAGTTGAGCCTATAAGAATGGCAAAAAAAAAAAAAGTCTAATGATATAAGAAATGGGAGTAGAATACAGAAGAGCATGAAAATGAGTAGTATGAATCAAAACAAAGAAGAACAATAAAATATAAACAAGTTTATAAATTCATAGGCATTTAAGTATCAAGTAGATGAAGAACGAGAAAGTCATACAAACAAGTGGGAAGACAGTGTTACTCAGTCTCAGGTATAAGGGGTACCTCTGCTTTGGGGTACACGCTGGCATTTCTACTACAACCACATAATAAGATGAGATGTTCTAAGTTTGAATGTTTCATGACATGTGAGCTCTGTGTCTGTCCTGATGAAGGAACTCAAGGGAGTGAGTAGAGCCTGCTCACACCAATCTCAAGCCAAACCAGTTAATCCAAGTTGAGTGCCATGAGCCCAAAACTCAATGTGACTTTGCCTCCAAAACGGAAAGTTTCTTTTTCTAATTGTAAAAGTAATAAACTGTATTGTTTCAAATCTAGAAAAAGAAAAGTTTGAGAAAGCAAATAAAAAGTAGCATGCATAGCCATTTGTCACGAATTAAATACTGGTGTGTATTCTTTTCTATGCATACATATACGCACACATTTCAAAAAATTTGAATCATATCCTATATCCTGTTTCTTACACTTTTTGGTGACAGGACACTACTATGTGCCTGGCCTCAAACCTCAAACATAATCTTTCCCTTTGGCTCCTCAGTGCTGAGATTATAGGTGTATACCACCAAAAGCTTCTCAATCACTTTCTAATTTTAGTATATGTGCTGCCGAAGCGAGCACATCAATCACTTTCTAGAAGACAAGATGGGGCTGGGGTTGTAGCTCAGTGAGAACTTGCCTGGCATGTGTGAGGCCCACAGTCTGATCTGTAGTCACAAGAACCAAAAACCCAAACAAATAAAAAAAAAGCCTAAGGGGAGTTAGTTTTATTAATTTTAATGGCTGTACTGACATCAATTATATGGACAGTTATAACTGATCTTCTGTATATTGCCAGGATCTATCACACAATTTTAATTTTTGAGTTTCTTAGTTGTACAGTTCAAAATTATTTCTAAATTGTACTGGTTCATGACATGTGTACTCTTAGAAGCTGCATTGGTCTCCTAATACTGCCATGACAAATTACTACAAACTGGGTGGCTTAAAACAACAGAAATGTATTCCCTCAGTTGTGGAGGATGGAAGTCTGAAGGGAAGATGTCTCTGAGAGAGAGTCTTTGCTTGCTAGTCCCTACTTTCTGGTGGCTACCTGCAGTGCTTGGCATCACTCAATTTCTACTTCCCTCTTCATATTGCTTTCTTCCCTCCAGTCTTGATGCTTAAACCTCCTTTTCATTGCTCTTACAAAGATATTTGTCATTGATCTAGAGCCTACTGTTAAGATGGACCAGAGATTTAGCTCAGTGGTTCCATGGCTTGCCTAGCAAGCACAAGGTCCTGAGTTCCATCCTGGTAACCACGTACAACAACACTGGGCATGGTGACTCATGCCCACCAGCAATCAGTGCCACATACCACAATGCTGTGTGTGGTGGCTCACACCTGTAATCCCAGTACTCAGGAGGCAGAGGCAGAAGATTGCTGAGTTTGAGGCTTGCCTGGGGTACATGGTGAGCTCAGGGCCAGCCTGAACTACAAGGTGAGACCCTGGCTCAAAAAAACAAAAAACAAAACAAACAAACAAACAAAACAAACAAAAAACCCCCAAAAAATCTCATTTAACTTGATTACATTTACAAAAACTATTTTCAGGGGCTGGGGATTTAGCTGAAGTGGTACCTCACCAACCTTAGATACACAAGGGCTAGAGTTTGATCCCTGGCACCACAAAAAAACCCCCAAAAAACTATTTTCAGGTTAGGACTTAACATATTTATGGTACACAATCCAAGCCACTAAAGAAGTTATGCAAAAACCAGAAAATCTCTAGATTCTTTTTTTTTTTTTTGAGACAGGGCCTTGCTTTGTAGTTCAAACTGGCCCTGAGCTCACTATGTAGCCCAGGCTAACCTCCAACTCAGAAGTCCTCCTGCCTCGGCCTCCTGAGTGCTGGGATTACAGGTGTGAGGTACCACACTTGGCATTGTGGTGTGTGGTACTGATTGCTAGCGGGTGTGAGTCACCACGATTGGCACAGGAGTATGTGGTTATCAGGGATTGAGCTCTGGGCCTTGCACTTGCAAGGTAGCCACCAGAACCCCACTGAGCTAAATTCCTGGCCCAATCTCTAGAATTTTTTTTTTTTTGCAGTACCAGGATCAAATTCAGGCCTTTGTGTGGCCAAGGTTGGCATGGCACCACTCGAGCTAAACCCCCAGCCTCTAGAATTTTTAAAAGTAGGATAAAGCCCCTGCATCTGTTCATGAACCTAAGATACCTACAAGGTTTTAGCATTCTTATTTTCTACTGCATCTTGAAACATCCTGCTATTCCATCATGCTAGGAATGATTTAACATTGCTCATCAATTGTTACTACACTGAAAGAGGAAAGTATTGAGGAGATGGAAGAATGGTGCATGCATAAGAAACAATAGTGAGGTTAATTATCACCTTTATATCATCTTCAGTTTCCTTTCTGTAGTACACAAAGTACTGTGTTATCTTTCCAGTAGGTGTAAGAGAAACTTGGACACTCCATTACTGTAGTCTTTTGTGGCTGTCATAGAACACAGTTAAGAATTCAAATCTTTTATTTTTTTACTTGGCAGTAACAAGAAAAGTGATAAAAATATTTTATAGTTTTAGACAAATCAGAAAATGAATACAAAAAGACAGAACAATTTAATCTCTATAATAATGATGAAGTTGGTTGTGTAAACAAAAATGTCAAACAATGAGCCTTCAGATATTCATTACCTAAGTTAATTTCTGAATATACAAGAACTGTTCAATGAATCATATCTTTCATAGGAGAAAAAGATAGACAGTACATTCATCTTATTAGTCACTCCATGCTGTAGGTTTCATCACCCACTAACTTGCAACAAGAACTTGGACCATCCCATTTTACTAAGAGGACATGTGACAATATTCTTTCATCACTTAGGACATTTGGACACCAAAATTTACTTACTATGGTTAATAAATGAAAAAATGCTTAAGGTAAGTATGATACAACTACGTTTGGAAAGAAAAAGATGATGCAGAAATGAAAAAAATTTTTACCTTGATAATTCTAATTGGTATTTAAAAGTAAGCACATTTTACACTTATGGGACAAAGAAAGCCACACCCCAACAAAATTCTCAAAAGTGTTGGTTTGTGACTATGCGAGTCCAAGAGGAAGAATAAGGAATTAGATCATATTAAAATGCATTTGAAGGAAAGTACAGATTCTAGATCCATACAGGGCAGTGATAAGCACTATGTTCATAGAGCTCTGCCTGTTGGGAAACTTACCAAACTTACAAATGTTGAGTATAAATATTTGGATTTGTCAACATCAAGAAGTGAAAATACAGTCCAAAGAATTAGAATATTTATAAATTATGTATCTGATGAGGGATTTATATCTAGAATATATAAATATATTCACAATGCAATAAGAAAAAGACACCATTTTAGAAAAGCCAAGACACTTTTCCAAAATGATGTACATAATGGACAATGGGCACATGAAAAGATGTTCACTATCATCAGACATTCAGAAAATGTAAACCATGACCCTAATGAGATATTTTGTAGCTCCAAGAATGGGAACAATAAAAAAAAGAGAGACAATAGTAGGTGTTAGCTGCAGTATGGAAAAACTACAAGTTTGTACACAACTGGTGGTGAGACTGGACATGAGGCAGCCACTGTGTAAAACAACCTAGCGATCTATCACACTGTTAAAATGAAGTTACCACCGGATTCACAAATTGCACCCTCAGGCACCTACCTATCCAAGAAAAATACAAACATACAGCTATGCACAAGGTTCTCCAGTAGTCACAGAAGTATTATTCATTTACTACAGCCCAAAGTACAAAGAACTCAAATGCCCAATATCAGCTAGATGGGATAAAATAATGAATGCATCAGTACAGGGGACAGTATTGTCAGTGAAAGGAATGAAGTACTAGCACATGTTGTAATTGGGATGAATTTTGAAAATTCATGCAAAGTGAAATAAATCTCAAAATATGATATACTGTATGGTTGCACTCCTATGAAATATCCAGAATAGGCAAATTTACAGCAACAGGAAGTAGATTAGTAGTTACTGAGAGTAGGAGACAACCACTGAGGAGAAGATGCCAAGTGATGGCGAATAGGAAAAAGTTTCTACAATTATTTTGAACAAATGCAAAAAATACTAAGACTCTCTGTATTGAACACTAAATCTGTGAATTTTATGGTACACAAATTACCTTCCTATAAAGCAATTTAAAATAACTGGATTTGTTATCTTTGAATTTTCATGAAAATTTCTCATAAAGCTACTTCATTTTCATTATCCCTTTATTTTTCCTTTTGTATATTATTTATAAAATGACTATTATGGCCTACATCTAGATGTTCCCGAAAGCCTCATGCAGTCACAGGTGGGACTTTTGAGAGGTGGCTGGATCTAGGGTGCGCAATGCTGGGATCAAGGATTTGGGATGCTGGGATGAAGGCTGGGCGCCACTTGCCCTTAGGGTGTATATCCTTCACCTAAGGGACAGAAAAAGGAGTACCACTTGTCATTTGTCACTTTCTGACTTCTGTCTACCTGCTCTGTAATGCCCCTCTGCCATGTGGCCTTCCTTGCCTTGGAGCAGGACCACGGACTGAAACCTCTATAAACTGAAGCCAAATAATCCTTTGCTCCTTACCTTTGGGTGTATTTTGTCTCAGCAAGGAGAAAATTAACTAAGATCATAGCTTTAAAATATTTACCAAAAATAAAATCTTTTAGACCCAGTCAATAAATAATATTCTTAGTAATATGATGGATTACCCTTGACTACACATTTAGATTACCGGTATTTTATCACTGTTACAAAGTAAGTTATTATCTACATTTTTATTTATGCATCTTTACAGAGTTGTCACATTGGTGCTTTAAGAAATATTCTTAGAAGTGCAATTCTTGGTTTAAAAAAAAGCATTCCTTCAGAGAGTTCATACCAACTTATATCTCTAACAACAATCTTCAAGAGGAAAGGATCAGTATTTTTTTGTTGTTTGTTTGACACAGGGCCTCGCTTTGTGGTTCAGGCTGGCCCTGAGTTCACTATGAAGCCTAGGCAAACCTTGAACTCAGCAATCTTCCTGTCTCTGCCTCCCGAGTGCTGGGATTTCAGGCGTGAGCCACCATGCCCCGCACTGTGGTATGTGGTATTGATTGCTGATGGGTGTGAGTCACCACACCCAGCATTATATGTAGTTACTGGGGATCGAACTCAGGACCTTGTGCTTGCAAGGCAGGCGTCAGGCGTCAGGCGTCAGAACCACTGAGCTAAATCTCCGGCCCAGAAAGGATCAGTTTTAACTTGATATATACCTAGCTTCATGGCTTATTACAAAACAAAACCCCAAAACAATCTATTACCATGAAATAAATAATAAACATCAATAATTAAAAATTAAAATGTTTTTCATACATATTAGGCTGATCATTTGTCTAAGCCTTAGATAAGAAAGAGTATCTTTACATTTTTCAATTACAAGTTTCACAATTCAGAGCATTTCTAATTTTCTCAGAATTCAGTTTTTACTTATAAAATTAGAGTTATAGGCAGAATGTAATTAAATCACTTATCTTTGTCTAATTATAAAAGTCTGCATTTATACCTCAATCTGTTTAGACAGCACGGAAGCAGTACCTGGCTGCTGCCCTCAGTATGTGCACGTAGCGATCAAATTCTGATTTCTAACTCCACCCTTCGAAGGAACCCAGGTTCCTTGGAGAAATCGTTGGTTCTGGGGCCAGAGAAGGAAATAAGCTTAAGAAAATCGCTCAAACTTGAAAATCACAAAGATGACTTTCGGTAGATAAATGAATGAGGAGTATTACATGAATGGTAGAATAATATTCAGTGCTAAAAAGCAATGAGCAGGAAAAGACACAGAGGAACTTTGACTAAATATTCATAAAGTAAAATAAGCCAACCTGAAAAAGCTACATACATCAGAGATTCAGCTCCGTGGTTCCTGCACCTGCCTAGCAAGTGCAAGGTCCCTGGTTTAACCCTTGGTAACCACATACAACAATACCGAGCGTGGTGACTCATGCCCACCAGCAATCAGTACCACATACCACAATGCTAGGTGTGGTGATTCACACCTATAATCCCAGCACTCAGGAGGCAGAGGCAGCAGGACTGCTAAATTTGAGGCTTGCCTGGGCTACACAGTGAGCTCAGGGCCAGCCTGAACTACAAAGATAAAACCTGTTTTTAAAAAAAAAAAGCTACACATACTGTAATTCCAACCACAAGACATTAGAGAAAAGGCAAACTATGGAGACATCATATGATCGATGGTTTCCAGGGCTCAGAAGAGATTAGGAGGTGCAGAGGACTTTAAGAGCATGCAACTATGCTGTATGATACATCTGTGATGAACACATGTTGTTATGCATTTGTTAACATATGGGTGAACACTAATGAGAACTATGGACTTAGGATGGAAATGACATGTCAACAGAAATCCATCAATTTCAAAGAAAGAGACAAGGAAAGGAAATTGAGAGAGGAAAGGAAGGAAAGCAAAATACAAGTGATAAACAACCTATAAAAAAAAGCCAAAAAAGCTGGCAATACAAAGTATAGGACAGACCATGTCAAAGAGTAAAAAGCATCAACCAGACCTGCATGAATATTCAATAACAAAAACTAAACCAGTTTAAGCAACAAAGTAAATAAAAGTACTAAATGATAACCCACACTACAAAAATAAAGCATTTTAATGTCAATGGCTAAATGAATAAAGATGAAGAGACAAATCTTCCATAAAGAATTTCAAATATTCCCACCAAGTTGTGGTTAATTTTTCACTCTCATTCCTGCCTCAATAGAGTAGACTAGACTTAGTGATGCACATCCTGAGAACAGATTAGGGAAAGGGAACTATATTTTCAGTGTAGAAACTTGACCAGAATTACTTTATCCAAATAATGCAGTTAAGGGTACCAAATGGGTATCATTACATACTCCCTGATAAATAAGCACTTTGTTTCTGTGGTATTCTTCCAAAACCTATATAACCTCAGTTTAATCATAAGAAAAACATCCGACAAAACCAGATTACAATACATTCTACATGTCATTAAAGAGAAAGGTTGAGATATTGTCAGTGACTGGAAGAGACTTGGGAAAAATAACCTCAACTCATGGTACCATAAACTGAACCCTGGAAAAGTAGGATATATTAATAGCCATACTAGTGAAATCCAAATAAAGCCTGGAATTTAGTTAAAGTAATATATTAATTTGGATTTGTAGGTTTTGACAAATGTGCCATAGTAATGGAAGATGTTAAAAAGTGAGGAAACAGGGCAGGAGGTACTCAAAATTGTGTACTATCGTTGCAAATTTCTTTAACAAAATAATTCCAAAACAGAATAATAATAATAATTTGAAAAACCCTTTAAAATGTACCCATAAATCCACTAAACTAACATAGACATCCCTTTGGAAAATGTTAACCTTCTAAATTTAACTTACATTTAGGCCATTTAAAGTCCTTTAAATAAAATTAAACAAAAACAAAGCTGGGGGAAAAAGGACTAACAATTTCTTATTGGAAATTAAATTATGCATTAGTCAGAAACATAATGTACTGTATGTTAATTGTCCTAAACTATACGTATTAAAATAGGAACATTTGACTGACATTATTAAAAATATTTCATGACACATTATAAGTATAAACAATATTCCACCAATTTAATCCTCTGTCAAGTTTCACTGTGTGTCCCATACTGCACTGCACTTTACTGGGAAAGAAGCATGTTTAATACATCAATGGTATTATACAGAAACAAACATTTGGTAAATTTACATCTTTCCCATATCATTACACTTCTGTGGGAAGACCCTCTGACAAATACTGAAAGGTGTTAAGGAGGACAGTCTTAAAAAGGTGATGGTCTTTCAATAAAATATAGGGACTCAAACCAATTCAAAGGTTATTTTATTACTAAGGGAAATATATTTGCTTCATTATTCTATTTTCTATTAAACTAAATTTCCCTGATTGAAGTTACATGTTAACTTGTAGGTCTGGGGCCAGTAGAGTTGCAAATAATTTTCTTCAGGGGAAAGACATAATCCCAAAGGTTAGGGTCTACTGGGTCCATAGGACGTTAACCAGTTTGTAATTAAAATACAAATCTTATTCTACAAGTTGTGAAACTGCCTATAAATATAGGGTTTCTCAGCTCTCTGAAATATACTATTTCTCTTGTTAGTACAGAAATTTATGAATTAGATAAAATATTTAATATGTTTACTTATTTTTTTATGAGTGATATCTTTCATTTTTTAAAACTTTACTTTCACAGGCATAAAAAACTTACCATGAGAGCCTGACATGGGCTCACCCACAGCCAGCCCTGCCAATCCAACAGTATCACAGAGCTATAGTGATGACAGTTCTGCGTAATATTCTTGGTAAGACTGTCAATTACTATCATAGGAACTATTACATATTTCTGTATCAAAGATAAATAAGAAAACAATCTAACAATGTTATTTTCAAGAACATCTTTACTCCATCACTGGTTTTCTGTTCTGCCAAAAAGTATGCACACAAATAAACGTTCAATGTATTCTATTGCTTTTCTCAAGTTTTTGTATCTGCACATTTTAAGAACAATAGGGAACAATACAGACTTCTTTCTTTTTATTCAAACTATTTTCTGAGAGATTTTAAAGTCCTACTCCTTGTATGAGATAACAATGACATACAGAGGAAATTCAGTACGTGTTGGATTAGCATAAGAAGTTACCTATAAAGGCTAGGGATGTTGCTCAGTGGCACTGTGCCTGCCTTGTAAGCACAAGGTCCTAAATTCAATCCCCAGGGAAAAAAAAAAGGGAAGAATGTAAGATTAAGACCTTCTCCTCCAATCTCTTATTTAAGGAAAATAAATACAATGACTTGTCAGAGGACTAACAGTGGCTAAAGTTCATTTGCTTTTAAATAACTTGCTAATGTACCTCACAGTAAATCTATGGTAAAAACATCTTTATTTAAGCCAATTATTGAAAAAGTATTTTCTTTCATTTGTTCTAGGTACTTTTCTTAATTCATAAGAAAACAGGGATAATAGCTGCTTTGGGTAGAAAGTAGGAACAAGAATGAGTGAAAGCAAAACAAAACCAAAAGAAAAACTATTTTTTTTCAGTTTTACGTTTTTTTAAACTATAAACCGATGTCCAGATTAACATGATTATTTTTTAAATAAGAAACCTCAATATTTCAAATTATTAATCTAGTTATTATTTGGTAAATTTAAGTGAACCCATGAAAAGAGTTAATTTTTAGGTCTGAATACTGAAAATACTGTTTCCCTCTTACCCAAACTACAATTGGCATAAGCAAAAGAGAAAGGAAAAACCTGTACCCTGACATCACTTCTAGATGAAGTTGTCCAGAGACAGTTAAGAAAGCAGGAACATTGAAGAAATTCTCCTCAGGTACCTTTATTTTGCTTGAAGGCTGCAAAAGACAAATATAAGTCACAAAAATTTATTGATTGCTTTGTTTGTCACAATCACATAGACGCTACAACTAAAAACCATAGTGCAATTAAACCTATGAGGATTATTCACTCTCATGCAAACAAAGGCAGTTCTCAGCACACACCTAAAAGAGAAAATTCCTCTGCCGGGCGTGGTGGCTCACGCCTGTCATCCCAGCACTCAGGAGGCAGAGACAGGAGGATTGCTAAATTCGAGGCTTGCCTGGGCTACATAGTGAGCTCAGGGCCAGCCTGAACTACAAAGCGAGACCCTCTCTCAAAAAAAAAAAAAAGAAAAGAAAATTCCTCCTTGAAAAGTCTATCCTATCATCTCAAGATATACAATAACCAATGATAAAGTACATTTGTCATGAACTGTACTTCTTAAAAAGTAATTCTGATTAAAGGACAAATCAAGGCAAGAGATTTGAATTTAAAATTTAAATGTCAATAATTATAAAACTTCAATTTGACTCAAAATTGATAACGTTTCTCATGGTAAAAAGTCTCTGGAGCATGTGCTGTAGCATTGTTATTAAAGCATCAAACTTTAAATACAAATTTTATACACTTTCAACCGTCTGTACCCAAAGCTTCTGCATCTGCAAATTCAACCAACCTCAGACCTAAACTACTAAAAAAACCCCTGAACACACTTTTCCCCTAGTCACCAGCACCTAAAAGTCTAACAACTATTTACACAGAATTTATATTGTGTGACATGTTGTAAGTAAATGAGATGATTTACACAATAATGTATAGTATAATGGAGGATGTGCAAAAACTACATTCTTATGTGAGACCTGCGTGCCATCTGCAGATTTCTCTACCCCTCAGGCTCCTGTAATCAATCTCTCACAGATACCTAAAGGTAGTTATATTTAACTTTAACTGCAGTTAAGATACAATGAGCAGTTAGATATTTATAAGGTTGCAGCATAGACAAGATTATTCCACTTGAAACAAATAAAAAGCCAGACATTTATAAGTGCGCTTAAGAAAGCTATTTGGAGGCCAAAGATGACAACATAGTTACAAAAGCCTCTGAATTGCTGGGCGTGGTAGCTCACGTCTGTCATCCCAGCACTCAGGAGGCAGAGACAGGAGGATTGCTGAGTTCGAGGCTTGCCTGGGCTACATAGTGAGCTCAGGGCCAGTCGAACTACAAAGCGAGACCCTATCTCCAAAAAATAAAAATAAAAAAAAAAACCCTCTGAATCAAATTATGACTTTTATTCCCATTCTTTTGGAAAGAAGCTAAATGACCTACTCTTGTATTTCAAACTATGCATTTACTTGAAAATGTTTTAGCACAATAGCCAGTCAGTGTAAAAGCAATAAAGCCAATTGTGAGTATGTAATAATGTAAAAATCCTCTTAACTGGCTTAGTTTCAAATATTAAATTATGGAAAATGAAAAGAAGGTACATTAAATTTCACTGCTTGTTCTAAAAATACTTCACATCATATATAGATTTACGTATATACGTAAGAAACTACCAGTGAAAATGTTTATTCATTTTTTTAAGTTGTCTACCACTTCTTCAAATATACTTCAATACTGGCCCTAGAAGTCCTATCAATGCATTTAAAAGAAATTTTTCACCTGAAGTTGCAGCTATGGGTAGATTCTTTGCCTAGCGTGTGCAAAGCACTGGGTTGATCCCCAGCACCACAAACACAGACACATAATTACATCCTTAAATCCAATTATCAATGAAAAAATACTTCTAAAAGTTTATATGTTCAAAACTTAAATATCTGATATGTCAGCATTTCAAAATAAAAGCTATGCTCTGTGATATTCTTTTTTAACTTCCATTTTTATTGGTATATGTTTGTGATACATAATAACTACATGCATTTACGGGAACTGACACATACACATATATTCTATACACAAAAAATGTTTTAATGTAATAGTAGCTAGTATAAAAGCATGGTGTATACACATACATACATATTTGATAATTTTTGACCCCTTATCTCTATCTTCCTCCTCCTCCCTTTTTCAATTTCCTTTCCCATCTCCAAAAAGTTTAACTTTCGCCAGGCGTGGTGGCTCACGCCTGTAATCCCAGCACTCGGGAGGCAGAGACAGGAGGATTGCTGAGTTTGTGGCGGCTTGCCTGGGCATCATAGTGAGCTCAGGGCCAGCCTGAACTACAAAGTGAGACCCTGTCTCAAAAAGCAAAAAAAAAAAAAAAAAAAAAAAGTGAGACCCTGTCTCAAAAAAAAAGTATCCATTTTCCTACAAATCACCCAAATTCGTCCTTCTTTATGGCTGATAATTCTCCATTTTGTGTGTATGACAGTTTCTCCATTTGCCTGCTGATGTATGTCCAAGTTGTTTCCACAGTTTAACTACTGTGAATTGTGCTGCTGTAAACATGGGTATATGCATGTATCACTAGAGTATGATGTCTTTAATTCTTTCCAGGAAATACCTAGGAGGGCAGAGCTGGTTTAAACGAAATTTGTGTTTTTGGTTCTTTTTTGAGGAACCTCCATAATGATATTTGTTTGTTTGTTTTGAGACAGGGTCTCGCGTTCAGGCTGGCCCTGAGCTCACTAAGTAGTCCAGGCAAACCTCAAACTCAGCAATCCTCCTGTCTCTGCCTCCCAAGTGCTGGGATTACAGGCGTGAGCCACTACACCCGGATCCATAATGATTTTTATAGTGGATGTTCAGTTCATTTGCCCATATTCAGATTGGTCGTTAGTTTTTTTGGGGTCTAGCTTTTTGATTTCTAGATTTTCTATCAGAAGAATACTTGGGAACTTTTTCCCCATTCTGTAAGTTGTCTTTTCAGCCTGTTATTATTTCCTGTACAGTCTTTTTAATTTGATATAGTCCATTTGTTGATTCTTGATTTTGGAAAGTCTTTGTCTATGGCCTCAAATATTTCCCTATTTTATCTCCTAGCAGTTTTAGTATTTGTTTTTATTTTTATATCCAGTCTTTGGTCCATTTGATTATAGCACAGGGTGAGAGATATGGGGTTAAGTTCACTTGAGAGCCAATATTTCTATGACCATTTGCTACAGAAGCTATCTTTTCTCCAGCATATACTTAAAGCTCTCTTTTCAAGAGTCATATGGCTAGGGGTTGCATGGGGTTGTTTCAATGTCTCCTGTGGTATTTCTTCACAATCTAAATGAAGAACTGCTTTCTTCATAAGAACCAACAAATTCATAAAACTACCATGCTTTTTTTCCTTTCCCTTTTTTAATCTGTAAATTGCATGTTTATTTCGAATTTTCTTAAAATAATTTTTACTATTCACTATATCTTTAAAAGGTCAAGCCTTAATGACTAGATTTTAATCTTTCACTTATTAGCATTTATACAAAATGAATTCTAATCTTGTAGCTACATAACTGGGTAAATACAATGCTACTTATCTCTCATTTACTGACCTACCTATGCAAGAACTGTTCGGACTTAGCACCTGCACTGAGACTTAAAACCTGCATTTGGACTTAAAATGCAGAAATGTGGGGCCGGAGGGTTAGCTCAGTGGTTCCCGCGCCTGCCTCACAAGGTCCTGAGTTCAATCCCTGGTAACCACCGCTGAGCTATACCCCCTCAATCCCCGGTAACCACATACAATGCTGGGCGTGGTGACTCACGCCTACCAGCAATCAACCAACAATCAGCACCACATACCACAGTACCGGGCGTGGTGGCTCATGCCTGTAATCCCAGCACTCGGGAGGCAGAGACAGGAGGATTGCTGAGTTTGAGGCTTGCCTGGGCACCATAGTGAGCTCAGGGCCAGCCTGAACTACAAAGTGAGACCCTGTCTCAAAAAAAAAGAAAAATGCAGAAATGTGAGTTGACAGTGTAGATTTATGGTAATTACTTATATAGTAAAGTACTATAATTTTTTTGCTAATTATACTGTACAGTAAAGCACTGTAGTTTTATAGTTATACATCACACATATGTAAATTATATAGAAATAGAAGCAAAATCACCAAGTTGGAGTTTCCTTTGGCCATTTCTTTGTTCTAAATACTATAATGTACATACTATATACAATTCCTCATTTAGTAATTAATTCACGTAAGGACCTAGTCAAAAGGATCTGAACTTGGCTATGAAATGTGGGATGTCTGTAACTGAATCACCTAGCAAAAAGTTGTAGAATTTACATTATTGTAGATTTACAATACCTATACCAGGCACACAGCAGTCATTATGTAAACATTTCATTTATATTGTTTTTAATTTGCAGTGATGGTAATGTATTATGTATCTTATTGTGTTTTTTTTCCCATTTAACTGTTGTGGTAGGTAAATCTATTTGTTACCTTTAATTGTTACAAAGTAGTCAATGATATGTGTGCACTACATTTTACTCATTTTCCTAGTAATAAAGTCTGAGGTTATTTTATTCTAATTTACGAGCAGAAAAAAAAATACTGTTAATGGTCTTATGTGTATACTTTAAAGGAGTTTGTAAAAACTTCTTTAATACACATCTTAGTTCATAGGGTGTACACATTCTCAATTTCACTAAGTTCCCTAGAATAGCAACCATCAGTTTATAATCTACCAGCATTTCCTACAGGAAATTTTCCTATGAATTAGTTTTCCACTGTTTTGTAACAAATTACTACGCATTTAGTGGCTTAAAACAAGACCCGTGTACTGGCTCAGTTTTCTAGGTCAGAATCCAGAAGAACGTGGCTAGGATCTCAGTTACAAGGCTAAACCGAAGGGGTCAGGTGGCTGACTGTTCTTTACAGCCTGAGGTTCAAGACTCTCTTACTACTAATAGTTTAAATCTGTTTGGAGTTGTAGGACTGAACCTCCTGTTTTCTTGGTAGATGCTGGTCAGGCTGCTCTCAGCTCCTTGAGATTTCTCTCAGGACCTTTCCATGTGTTCTTCTCCATCTGCAAGGAGCAAACCCATGTAGAATCATCTTGCCAACTTGTGACTTTAGCAACAGCAGCGGGAAATTTTATACTTTTAAAGTGCTTAGATGGTTATGTCGGTTCCCATACAGATAATCTCTGCATCTTGAGGTCAATTAAGTGCAGTGATTATCCTAAATTTCTTAATCCTTTAGGGCCAAGAAATTATAGCTCACAGATTCCTGAAAATACTAGCTGCTGCTCATTTTAATGGCTGAGGATAGGAGCATATGAGCTATGTGATCCATAGAAAATAACTCACAGATGGGCCAGAGATTTAGCTCAGTGGTTCAGGTGCCTGCCTAGCAAGCACAGGTCCCTGGTTCAATCCTTGGTAACCACATACAAAAATATCGGGCATGGTGACTCACACCTACCAGCAGTCTACCACATACCACAATGCCTGTAATCCCAGCACTCGGGAGGCAAAGGCAGGAGGATTGCTGAGTTCGAGGGTTGCCTAGGCTACCTAGTGAGCTCAGGGCCAGACTGAACAGCAAAGCAAGACCATGTCTCAAAGAAAAATTCACAGGTAATCTGCTGGTCAAACACAATGAAAAGCCAGAATGACCCAAATTTAGAATGCGGACAGTGCCAAAAGTCAGTGAGATGTGAATTTTGCATTTATTATTGGTGGGAATGCATATTGATGCAATCAGTTTTTAATGCACTCAGCAGTTTCTTAACAAAACTAAACATACTCCTCCCATGTGAACTGGGTATGCCTAGGTATTTAGCATATAGGTGCTGAAAACTTACGTGTGCATGCGTGTGCATACAGAAACACACATGGAGTACATGGACATTTATAGCAGCATTACTCATAATTGTCCAAACAGGAGCAACTGAAAAGTCCTATGAACCGGAAAGAATATTCCAGTCACAAGGAACAGCCAGTGGAGAAATAGGTCAGAAGGGGGTTCACTACTGGCGGAATACAAGCAGATTTCTATAGCTTGAGGGGGTCAGATGCCAGAGAGTAAAACATGTGATGAGAGAGGAAGGCAAGAGTCAGACAATTTCAAGGCTTCTATTCATCACAATAAAGAGGATGAATTTTATTCTAAGAACACAAACCAACTACTGTAATGTTTTAGGCAGGCTTGTACCATGATGTTTGTTAGAGACTAATTTAAGGTCTGAGCAGAAAATAGATAATACAGGGACAAGAATGTAAATGAGGAGACCAATCAGAAAGCAAGAAAAGAGCACTCTGAATTTGATAATAATGGAAAGAGAGAGAAATGAAAAGAGAGGATTTATTGACGGTAATATTAAAATTTACTGGTAAATGAGATCTGGGATTGGGGGAGACAGGCCGGAAAAGCATGGACTGTTTTACTTTTAGATTTTTTTTTTTTAACTTAAGCAAACAGATGGATAGCAGTAATTTTTACTGAGATAGAAAAAACTGTAAGGAAGAGGCGTTGGAGAGAAGAAATCAAGAGTATTTTTTTTAATCCATATTATTTCTGACTTTGTACAAGACTTCAAAGGGAAAATGTCAAGTAGCCAGTTGGTTCTACACATCTGGAGCTCAGAAAGAGGATAGGGGCTGAAGAGGATTGGGGGCCAGGGATTTAGGTCAGTGGTTCTAGTATCTGCCTTAAGCACAAGGTCCTGAGTTTGATCCCAGTACCACATATGACAATGCCGGCTGTGGTGACTCACATCCACCAGGAATCACTACCACATACCACAAGACCAGGCATGGTGGTTCATGCCTATAATCCCAGTACCCCAGCACTGGGGAGGCAGAGGTAGGAGGATTGCTGTGAGTTCGGGGCTTGCCTGGGCTACATAGAGAGCTCAGGGCCAGCCTGAAATACAAAGCAAGATGGTTTCGAAAAAAAAAGAAAAAGAAAAAGAAAAAAGAGAGAGAGAGAGGAGAAAAGAGGGCTGGTAGCTACCATTATGTAGCTAGCACATAAAGTCTTAGAACTAGATAAAAATCACCAAGAGAGAAATTATAGATATGTGCTTTTTTTTTTTTGGTAAAAGAACCTAAAGCTTAAACATCATAAGCATCAAGTATTCTGGCACATGTTATACACAACTAGTTTGTAGTAAAATCAGTAGTACAATGCAGTTTCACAGCTTATAGCACAATCACCTTTCTAATATACCAAGTTGCTCTTGTATTTTTTCTTATAGACCTCAAGTTATAGTATTCAAATTCCCTTTTAAAAGAAAGTATGAGTCCAAAATATGGAATTCTGATCATATAAAGCAAGATATAGGAACTAAATCTGTCAGGCAATCTCCAAAGATCTGTACTTTGGGAGTTTTATGTTCCCTAGCATGCTGTGTCTCACGTGGGGCTGACATTATCATCGCTCAGCAAACGCCTGGCATGCTGTCAGACTACATCTCCTATGTGAAAACTAAAGCCAAGGGAAATAGACTCAATACCCTGTATTCTATTTCATTGGCCATATTAGTTTCAGAATTTCCTTGTTATTAACATGTTGTATGAAAGCCATTCACTTATCTTATTTACAGTAAGTCTAGATTATGTCCCCAAACTTTCCAACTGCTACAAACATGTATCTTGAAGTATACTGAACTTCTGGAACAAAAATAATCTTTCTTAAAATAGGGGTCCACTTACATTCCAGAACATCCACTAGCCAGAACACCCACATTCAGCCCTGAGAAAGGCTTCATTCTGGCAACTATTTGATCAGCAGGAAAGGAAGTTGTTGGCTCAGACTGTTTGTAAACAGTCTGTTTTCCCTGCTCAGCAGTCTGAGAGAGTCAAAGAATAAGCAAAGAAAAGGAGCTTGGGAGTCTCCAAAATAGAGAACGAGGGTGGGCTAAACAGAAGGCTGATAATCAATGCTGCCTTGTTTTGTTTTCAGGAGAAAAGCAATGTAAAGTTGAAAAGAACTCAAATTTATTCCTAGTAAGAAGGATGACAAACATCATATATTTTAACTATCACTAAAAATATATTAATTAAGGCTTACTAGTTATCAGATGGCAGTAAGAACAATGGCTATTAGAATGTTCCATTTTCCAGCCTTTCCCTTGAGAAGTGATATCTACTAATCATTTATGTGACCCAGGGACTGTAAGTACTCAATAGATATTTATATAACAAAAGTACAAGCATCCTGAATCCTTCTATCAAATTTCTTCCTATGAAAGCTAGTTCCTTATCTTCTACATCATCTCAAAATACAAAATTTTAATCTGAATCAACAACTGCTAAAAGATTCCAGCACTCAGGAGGTTTAGGCAGGAGAATTGCTGTGAGTTCAAGGATAGCCTAGGCCACATAGTAAATTCAGAGCCAATCTGAACTACAATACAAGAACTCACCTTAAACAAAACAAAACAAACAGTAAAAAAAAAATCTGCTAAAAGAATGTATTTCCTTGCACTTGCTACATGGAAGAAAGGAAATTATTCAGACACTGAAAACAGGCTTTGGCTGTCCTTTACCTTTGGCTGTGGTGCTTAACAATAAGCCATTATAAGGAATAATAATGTAAATTTTTACCATTTTGATGCTATCCAAGATATATTCTAATAACTTTTTTGGGAGGGGCTAAGAGTATCTCCTGAAGTCAGTGGAATACTTCTACAAGGATCATATTCACATAAATACCTAATTTTTTTTTTTTTTTTAGACAGGGTCTTGCTTTGTAGTTCAGGCTGGCTCTGAGCTCACTATGTAGCCTAGGCAAGCCTCGAACTCAGCAATCCTCCTGTTTCTGCCTCCTGAGTACTGGGATTACAGGCGTGAGCCACCATGCCTGGCACTGTGGTATGTGGTATTGATTGCTGGTGGGTGTGAGTCTCCACACCCAGCATTGTATGTGGTTACCGGGGATCAAACTGAGGACCTTGCACTTGCGAGGCAGGCGCCGGACCACTGAGCTAACCCTCCGGCCCATAAATACCTAATTTTAAACAAAATTCCAGTCTTCCAAACAATAAACTGGCAATGGGCCTAAAGAACATAAACTCAAAAGGTTTGTGTTCATGAAGGTATCATTTTCTTATGAGTACTTAATTGAATTCCAGTGCCAGGAACAGAAACCCGAAAGTTCAATGAAAAGAAGAAGAATCCAGCTGGAGATTTAGCTCAGTGGTTCCAGCACTTGCCTCGCAAGTGCAATGTCCTGAGTTCAATCCCTGTAACCACATACAATGCTGGGCGTGGTGACTCATGCCCACCAGCAATTAATACCACATACCACAGTGCTGGGCGTGGTGGCTCACACCTGTAATCTCAGGACTCGGGAGGCAGAGGCAGGAGGATTTCTGAGTTTGAGGCATGCTTGGACTACATAGTAAGCTCAAAGACAGCCTGAACTACAAAGTGAGACTGTCTCGAAAAAAAAAAAAAGGAGAATCCATTTTTTCTGTTTTAATTTGCAATGGAAACAGCTCTTTAGAGAAAAAAAGAATGCTCTCACATTAAAAGTTCAAAGCTTTCTAGCAGAGATTAACTAGCTAACAATGTAACTACTTTAGGGAAAATGTAGGATAGATAATGAAAACAAAATAAATGTATGTTTGCTACCAATATGCAGAAGCAACTCTGTACATCCAAGGATCCAATCATTTTAGGATCTATCACTTCAACTCTGCTCTAAATCACTCTGCTCACCTAGATTATGGCACTAGACTTTTACCTAGTTTCTCCTCTGCTGTACTTCCTCATTACCCCAAATTAATCTTCACACAGCAGGCAGAATATTCTTGCTAAAATATTGTGATTTATGTTGTTCCTTTTCTTATGTTGTGACCCAGATATGGTTGGAGTCTCCCAAGGCTTCAGATGTTGAAATTTAATTCCGATTGTGAGGTATTAGGAGGAAGGAAATTTAAACTCACTATGGTGCTTGCTAAGTGAGGGAGGTGAACAGTACTAGAGAGTCAATAGGTTGCAGCCCTATGGCAGAATCCTAGGGGCTTTATCAGAGGTGAGAACAGAAGACACACATTCACCCATGCCTACTCTCCCTCTTACCCTAAGTTACCTTGAGATTCTGTCAGCAAAATTAGGCCACAAAGGCCACCAGGAAATGCAGCATTTCAATTCAGTCTTTCCAGAACCAGTAGTCAAAATAAATCTCTTTTCTTTATAATTTACTCACTCTGTGGTATTGTGACATGGTATTAGCAACAGAAAGTGAACAAAATCAATTTAGGACTCCTTGAAGGCTTCCTGTTTCACTCAGAGTTAAAGTCCTTTATCTGAAGTTCCGTGGAGATTTTTTTTTTTGAGACAGGGTCTCACTTTGTAGTTCAGGCTGACCCTGAGCTCACTATGTAGCCCAGGCTAGCCTAGAACTCAGCAATCCTCCTGCCTCTGCCTCCTGAGTGCTGGGATTACAGGCTTGAGCCATCAAGCCCAGCAGTGGAAATGTTTTTGACTGTCACAACTGGGGAGAGATACTAGAATTTCACAGGTATTATATAAATTTCAAACATCTCATGGAACATTCACATTAGTAAACTACATGGATTTTATTCTTTAAATATGATCTGAATTTTCTGGCATGCATTCTCTGTGTAAGTAAAGCAAAAGTTGTACATTGTTTGGTGTAGAACTCTACCAAGAACAACTCATTTTTCCATGTATCTTCACCAGGTACAAACTGTTCAGAATATTTAAGTCACCAATACAACAGACCTAATTTGTAGCTATCAAAGCCAGCCATTCTCTATAATTCTATATTAAAACTATTTATATTCTTCTAAATAATCATGTACATAATGAAGTACACTTTTGGCTTTTTTTTGGTTATACTGGGGATTGAAATCAGGACCTTGTGCTTGTCAGGCAGGCACAGAACCAGTGAGCTACATCCTGGCCCTGTGCTATACTTTTATACCACTGGTAGCATAGTAGTTTTGTTGATACCAGCATCACCATAAATATACAAGTAACACTATGTCACTGGAAGAAAGGAATTTTTCAGCTCCAGTATGATTCTATGGGACTACTGTCATATATGGAAGCTGTTGTTAACTTAAGCATCATTATGGGGCATTAAGATTATACTTGTGTGACTTTAATTTCCAGTATTTTTTCCCTCCTTCGCTATCCTCAACCCATACTGGCCTTCATGGTTGTTTTCCCTTTTTTTTTTGAGATAAGGTTTTGCTTTGTAGTTCAGGCTAACCCTGAACTCACTATGTAGCCCAGGCAAGCCTCAAACTCTGCAATCCTCCTGCCTCTGCCTCCCAAGTGTTGGGATTACAGACGTGAGCCACCATGCCTCGCTCTTTCCTTTTCTTTACTGGTGGTACCAGGGACTGAATTTGGGCCCTTGAGCTTGCAAGGTAGGCGTTAAGGCCACTAAGCTTAATCTCCAGTCTCATAGTGGTTTCTTAAAACCTAAAACAGCTCTAACCACAAAGCTTCTGTACTTGCTGTTCCTTCAGACTAGAACATTCTTCCTCAGATGCCAACATTGCTTATTTTCCTCAGTGTTTTTGTAAGAATGTCTCACTAAGGCTGTCACCGAGTACCCATTTTAAACTAAAATCTCCTCCTCCCTAATCTCTTTTCCCAATTTACCTTTCTCTATAGTACTAATCATCATCTCTCCATTATCTCTTCTTGAGTAATAAATCTTCCCAACAGTGGCATAAAACAATCATCTATTGCTAACTTTCACAATTCAGTGGGCTGCCTGGGTTCAGTGGGGTGGTTCCTGTGTTGGGCATCTTGTAGTTAGTCACAGGCTAGGGGAACTGACTACAGTAAGCTAAATATTCAAAATGACTTCTCCAATCATAAGTCTATTGCCTTAGATTTGGCACAAAAAGCTGGCAACAGCTACGCATCTCTCTGACACACAGCCTTCCCAAATGGGTAGTTGGAAAGTAAGCTCAAAGTATGGTGGTCTTACAGTAGCCAGACTCCAGGTTATGACCTAGCCAAAGAAACTTTAAAAACTTTTTAAGTTTATTAATACATGTGTTTATATTCCTTGTGGGAAGTTGGTACATGTATATAACACATCATAATTCCTTTTTCTGGAAACTTTTCTACCAGGTTCTATTAGTTACACAGAACTAGCTCAAACTAAGAGCAGGTGGGGACAACAGAGAATGCTGGGAAGCATACTGTGCCAAGGAGCTATCTTTAGAGATAGGAGGAAAGTACCTGCCATACTCTCTACATTTTTTTATTGTCTCTTCTAAAAGGATTCCACAAGGAAGATAACTACTGTGTATTTCATTCACTGCTATATAATTTCAATATCTGTCATGTATTTAATTAATATTAATTAGAAAAAGGACTAATTATTGCATTAGGTAAGTAATATGTAATAATAATTCACTACATCTTCTTGTTTCTCAGCTACCTATTTAACTTTTTTTGGTAGAACTGGGGATCAAACTCAGGACAGGCAGGTGGTGACACTATTGTGCTAAATCCCCAAATCTCAGCTACCTATTTAACTTTCTGATGATGAAGCTAGGTAAATCTGGAAGAAGAAAGGAGTAGTTTTCTAAACTGGTAGTTGAAAAAAATTAAAAAATAATATTAAATTTTTTAAAGACAAATAGGGAAGAATCTGTTTTAAAAGAAAAAAAGACACAGGACCGGAGGGTTAGCTCAGTGGTTCCAGCGCCTGCCTCGCAAGTGCAAGGCCCTGAGTTCGATCCCCTGTAACCACATATAATGCTGGGCGTGGAGACACACCCACCAACAATCAACACCACATACCACAGTCCCGGGCGTGGTGGCTCACGCCTGTAATCCCAGCACTCGGGAGGCAGAGACAGGAGGATTGCTGAGTTCGCGGTGGCTTGCCTGGGCACCATAGTGAGCTCAGGGCCAGCCTGAACTACAAAGCGAGACCCTGTCTCAAAAGCCAAAAAAAAAAAAAGACACAAAACATATGATAAAGAAAATATACCTAAGTGTATAAGCAATTAAAATAACTACAAATAGACTATTGTACAATAAGAATGAAAAGACTAAGAGATTGGAATTTTTAAAATATCTGAGCTATATGTTATCAAGATGCAACTGTGATATAAGACAAAGAAAGGCTTACAGTAAAAGTACAGCTGATAGTAAAAGAATATGCCAAATAGGAAAAAACAAGTTTGGGGTGGGGGTGGTTAGAGGTGTAACTCAGTGGTGGACTTCCAGCCTAGCATGTGTAAAGCCCTAAGTTTGATTTTCAAAACATTAAAAACAAACAAAAGAAGCCAAATCAAGATACATAAACCATAAGACAAAAAATAGTGGTAATATGGTCCTTGCCTTGCAAGCACAAGGTCGTAAGTTTAGATCCCTGGCACCAAAAAAAAAACAAACGAGTGGCACAAAGAGATGTACCGCACTGTATAATAATTAAAGGTTAATTTATTAAGAAGAAATTTTAAACTTGTATTTAACTAATAACACAACATCAAAAGTACATAAAACAAGCCAGGTGTGGTGGTGAACACTTATAATGCCAGCACTCGAGAAGCTGAAGCAAGAGGATCGCTGAGAGTAAGAGGACAGCGTGGACTACAGTGAGCTCAAGGCTAGCCTGTACTAGATAGTGAGATCTTCTCTCAAAAACCCAAAATAGGGCCGGAGGATTAGCTCAGTGGTTCCAGTGCCTGCCTCGCGAGCACAAGGTCCTGAGTTCGATCCCCGGTAACCACATACAATGCTGGGTGTGGAGACTCAGGCCCACCAGCAATCAGTACCACATATCACATACCACAGAGCCGGGCGTGGTGGCTCATGCCTGTAATCCCAGCATTCGGGAGGCAGAGACAGGAGGATTGCTGAGTTCCAGGCTTGCCTGGACTACATAGTGAGCTCAGAGCCAGCCTGAACTACAAAGCAAGACCCTGTCTCAAAAAAAAACAAAAAAAAAAAACAACCCAAAATAAATAAAATGTTAAAATAAAAATAAATTGAACAAAATCTATCAGAAAAAATTGAAAAAATACATGAAAGGATTGAAACAGATCAGCAACTGACACATAAAGAAAGCTAAGGGCTGGGGATTTAGCCGAATGGTTCCGGCGTCTGTCTGGCAAGCTCAGGGTCATGAGTTTGATCCCTGGTAATACATACCACAATGCTGAGTGTGGTGACTAGGCCTATAATCCCGGCACTCAGGAGGCAGAGGCAGGAGGACTGCGGTGAGTTTGAGGCTAGCCTCAGCTACACAGTGAGTGCAGCGCCAACAAAGCGAGATCCTGTCTCAAAAACAGAAAAAAAAAATCCTAAAAAAAAAAAAAAAAAAAAAAAAAAAAAAAAAAAAAAAAAAAAAAAAAAAAAAAAAAAAAAAAAAAAGAAAGCTAAGTATCACTAAACATGCTGTAGATTTTTTTTTTTCTTCTGAGACAGGGTCTTGCTTTGTAGTTCAGGTTGGCCCTGAGCTCACCATGTAGCCCAGGTAAGCCTCAAAGTCAGCAATCCTCCTGCCTCTGCCTCCTGAGTGCTGGGATTATAAGTGTGAGCCACCATGCCCGGTACTGTGGTATGTGGCATTGATTGCTGGTGGGCATGAGTCACCATGCCCAACATTGTATATGGTTACCGGGATCGAACTCAGCACCTTGTGCTTGTGAGGCAGGTGCTGGAACCTAAATCTCTGGGCCTGTAGATTTGATCATACAATCAAAAACCTTATTCAACAGATGTACAATAAATGCTGTACCCAGTAAATGAAAAAACACTCTCTTTCCAAAGGTACACAGAACATTTATACCACAGGATAATATTAGGAACCTGAGAATGAATGTAATAAAGACATTCAGGATCTTTATAAATAAAATTACTAAATTTTATTGAAAAATATATTAAAGAATACCTACATATGTTGAGTAATATGCTATGGTGAGGAAGAGGAAGACTACATATCATAAAAATACCCATTTTCCAAATTGATCTATAGAATCAACATTAATCCATTTAAAGGTCAAACAGATGAGGGAAGAGACTGTTGAGAGCTTAAAAAAATGCACTGTTGGACCAGAGGGTTAGCTCAGTGGTTCCAGCGCCTGCCTCGCAAGTGCAAGGTCCTGAGTTCGATCCCCGGTAACCACATATAATGCTGGGCGTGGAGACACGCCCACCAACAATCAACGCCGCATACCACAATGCCGGACTTGGTGGCTCATGCCTGTAATCCCAGCACTCGGGAGGCAGAGACAGGAGGATTGCTGAGTTCGCGGTGGCTTTCCTGGGCACCATAGTGAGCTCAGGGCCAGCCTGAACTACAAAGCGAGACCCTGTCTCAAAAAGCAAAAAAAAAAAAAAAAAAAAAGCACTGTAAGTTTATTTGGAAGGGAAAAAGATCAGGGACAGCCAAGAAAACTCCTGAGATAAGGAGGGAAGGTTTATCCTGTCACATAGCAAAGCTTACCAAAGAACGGTGGCAACTAGACAGGGTGGTACTGGCAGAGAGAGTGGACAAAACAATGGGATGGAATAGAACATATAGAAATACGCATACATATATATGAAAATTTGATTTATGACAGAGCTGACAATTCCAACCACAACAGAGAAGTGGGCAAATTCAATAAATGGTACTAAAATAATTAGTTCTCTATTTTGGAAAAGATGAGACTCATTGAAACCAAGTTAATTTCAGATAGATTAAAAACCCATAGGAACAACTATAAACCTTTCAGGAAGTAATTCAGAAAATATTTCTGAAGATGATAAGGACAAAGCATAAAGGAAAAGATTGAAAGCTGACTATACTAAAACTGCGAATGCTTTCTGTCAAAATGGTAGGACAGAGAAAGAGGGAAGACACAGAGTGGGAGAAGGCATCTTTCATGATACCAGAATTTTTTTAAAAAGTCAATGCAAAACAACATCCCAAGAGAAAGTATTAAACAAAAGAAAAGAAGTGGCCAATATTCCTAACAAAAGGTTCTCAATCTCATAACTGTTACAGAAAAATAGATTAAAACCACACTAAGATCTGATTTTATATCCAGAAGATTGGCAAAATCTTAAAACACTGAAAATAGTAGGTGTTGGCAAGGATGTAGAACAACATATCCTGCTGGTGGGTGTTGAAATTCATTCTTTCTTTGCTGTAAAAATCTGAATTTATCCATAGAAAAGCTGAAGTTATGAACATATACATTCTCTACTCCACATATATCTTGAAAGATATACTGAAATCAGCCAGAGAGCCTTAAAAAAACAAAAACAAACAACTGAATGATACTTAAGCCCCATTCCTAAGGATTCCGATTTAACAGGAATACAATACTGAGCCAAAAAAACTCTCAACAATCAAAATACCAATTAAAAAAAATCCAAAAATACCTCATCACAACAGAGTAGGATTCCATTTAAATTACATCCTTGTATTGTCCATAACTTGCTTTTAATATGGCTACGTTTCACATTCACATTGTTTTAGGGGCATTTACTATAGTAGGATTTTGGTTTTCTCATTTAAAAATAGCCTACAAATTTACATTGCTGAGAGGCAAAATAGATATAACACTGTGAAGTCAAAGAGGACTAGCATAGTACTTTGTGTAAAAAAGGAGGCTTAACAAATATGTACAGAATGAATCAAATGGTGCAATTTTAGCTCAGTCATATCTAACAGTATTCGAGCATTTAAAAATTCACCCCACTTGGTGGGTACCATGGGATGGATGATCAGCTTAGGCTTCTGGAAAGAAGCACCCCAGGCTGCATCAACTTGCAGTCTCTCTGATGCTTTGTACCAACTTGCTTTCTCACTGATCCTTTTAACCACAGTGCTAAGTCACAAGATCCTCACTTCACAATGAAATCAGCAAAAAGCTCAACAGTTTGTCAGTTCTCTCCTCAACATCCTTGAAGACAAGATCTCTCTTAATTTTGGGTAGTATTTTCTTTCCCTTTTAATTAAAATTTTAATTTGAAAAGCACCATATAAAATTGAAATTGGAGAAAATTTTAAATTTAGTAACATACTCTGAACAGCTGATTCATAAAAAACATCATCTTTGCATATTATTGAAAGTTGGTCTAAGTGATCTCATAAGTGAGATCAATTTAGCAAAATATAAAATACAGGCTGGAGATTTGGCTCACTGGTTCCGGTGTGCCTGCCTCACAAGGGAAGGGTCCTGAGTTCAATCCTGAGTTCAAACCACATACAATGCTGGGTGTGGTGACTCATGCCCACCAGCAATCAGTACCACATACCACAGTGCCGGGCGTGGTGGCTCATGCCTGTAATCCTAGCCCTTGGGAGGCAGAGACAGGAAGATTGCTGAGTTTGAGGCTTGCCTGGGCTACATAGTGAGCTCAGGGCCAGCCTGAACCACAAAGCGAGACCCTGTCTCAAAAAAAAAAAAAAAAAAAAAAAAAATATATATATATATATAAAATACAGTACATGTCTCTTCCATATGAGCAATTTTAAAACCCTTCAAACAGCCACATGTGGGTAGTGATAGTGTGTAATATTAGAAGCAGCACTCCTGGGAACAGTTATAGAGGAGAAATATCAAAATTCCATCAGTAAAAGAATGGGTTCATGGGCCGGAGGGTTAGCTCAGTGATTCCGGTGCCTGCCCTGCAAGCGCAAGGAACTGAGTTCAATCCCCGTAACCACATATAATGCTGGGCGTGGTGGCTCACGCCTGTAATCCCAGCACTCAGGAGGCAGAGACAGGAGGATTGCTGAGTTCGTGGCGGCTTGCCTGGGCACCATAGTGAGCTCAGGGCCAGCCTGAACTACAAAGCGAGACCCTGTCTCCAAAAAGCAAAAAAAAAAAAAAAAAAAAAAAAAAAAAAAAAAAAAAAAAAAAAAAAAAAAAAAAAAAAAAAAAAA
>PVIC010010739.1:0-33046 GCA_004025085.1 Thryonomys swinderianus
GTGATTAAGAGGAGGTAACAGCCGAGGTCCACAGACATGAAAGAGGCCTGAATTCTTTTAATATTTCACATCATATGTGGAAATTAGATTCTTTCATTATAGATTTAAAGAATGAGAATGTTAACAGTATGATTTTTGGGGATTTCCTATTTGCTTGAATATTTGCTTTACAATAGACAGTTGGCATGGAGCTCTGTTTCTGCTCTGCTGGCATAAGTCTTGGTGACTGAAACAAGGGACACCTTTTCCTCCGAGAGGGCTCATGGCTGTCAGCTTTGGCAGATTTTTGGTTAATTAAAATATAAAGTGCTTTCACATCCATGTAGCTGCAATTACCATATCTTCTACATGAGTAAAATGTTACAGTAATTTAACTCATACCTACCTCTAAAGGTGTGTGTGTATTGATAAAATAAAATTCAGATAACAGACTAAAAGTAAAAGAAAAGGGGCCAATTCTGGTTTGTTTGTTTGTTTTCCTTAAAATTATCCTATGCTTATGCAGAGACTCATACGTACATATTACAGGTACTCATGCAGGAAGACCCTCCAGAGGAGCAATGTTCACAGAGAGTGTAATATTGTTTTCATCTCAGCCAACCACGTTCCTTTTTAGGCCCTGTTCTGAATATCCAGGACTAAAAACGAGGCAGAGATCTGGCTGCAACCCTAAAACTAGTCCTGGACAGAGTGGTTCTGTGATCTGTTGCCAGGATAAAAGAGAGCAACTTTGCTCCCTAATTTTACTCATATCTAGAAGTTAAGTGAACTTTCATTTCATTCAAAAGCATGGTCCATGTGAATGCCGACAGGAAGCAAGCACATCGAATTATAGTTGAAGAGGAATCAGGATTGAGATTTTATTTGGAGATGATAGGATTAAGCAAGACAATCTCTATTATTTTGTCAGTTGAGAAAGATTTATTGTTATTTGTCATGGATAGGAGACAATCTAAACGAAGCGATCTAGTGAGCTAGGAGTATATACTTACAATCCCAACATTTGGAGAGGTTGAGACATAAGAATTTCAAGTCCCACCTGGGCAACTTAACAAAACTGTCTCAAAATTTGTTTTTAAAAATTGTGGTTGTGTAGCTTAGTGTGAAATCTCTGGATTCAGTCTCTACCACAAAACAAGAGTTATATGAAACAAAATGCTAAAAATAAGTATTATTAAGTATGTGTCGGGAACAACCTGGGTTGGTTGGAATAGCACAGGTCTAGGCTGGAACCTCAGGTTTGCTGCTTACTACTAGGTGACTTTCATCAAGTTACCTGACAACACTTTTGACAAGATAGAAAGTTTTCTTCATCAATGAAATGGCAACAATAACAGTAAACACCTCAGGAAGCTTAAAAGACATAAATGTATGCATAAGAGGGTGTACTTGACCAAGTTGGGATGTTACTAAAGAGAGAAATGCTGACAAATACAGAAACTATATTAAAGAACACCATCTTGAAACTGTGATGTATGAGCTAAGATAGCAGAAATACAGCTGTTGATAATGAGAACAGTTTCTGAAACACTAAACTCACACTCCACGAATTCTAAGAGGCATCAGGGGAACTGTGGCTTATATGAGCTCACATTTCTTTCTCAGATTTTGAAGAAATGTGACTCAAGAATATATAGGTATGAGAATGGGATAGAAGCAATGTAACACGTCTTAATAAGGAATAACCAATAAGTATCTTATTTTCTTACAATAGAATTTGTGCTTCCATTTTCAAGATTACTGTATGTTCTAGGAAGAAAAATATTTTCAAAAGGTGCATTGGGATCTATTTTTTCATTAATTCCTCACAAGTTCTGTTGATTTTTCACCCCTTCCTCTTCCGATTCACTACTAGTTTTTCTTTGAAGTCTATCTAGCAGTGGGAAACTGTTTTCTCATGGAATTATCTTGTGATAACATCTTAAGCTGCTGATATTATTTCTAATTATACACATGGTAAAGAGTTTAATTTCCTCCATGAGCCACTTGAGCGCAGTATGTCAGATGTGTTCCTTTTGATCATCCTATGAGGTCGGTGCCGCATTACAGCAATTTCATCAAAAGGAATGGGTTTTGGAGCAGGCAGGCCCTAAGATGCCTGGAAAGAAAGCCAAGCTCCTGGGTGGTGGTACCTTACAGGCAAACCTAAGGAGCTATTATCTTTTGGAACATGCACTTTGAGAAAGATAAAGTTAGACATGTTCTTGAGGTTGACTATCAAGTAATTGTTCTGACCCTTCTTTGATTCCCAGTAAAACTGAAAAGCTCTCTGCATCACTGTGGGGTGCTTTTCAGAGCCTAAAAATCACCTTAATACACACACTTCCTGAGTGTGAATGGAGCTTTCTGTCATTACTTACAATGAGTTTATAATGCTTGACCTTCCTTTTCTTTGTCAAACTCTAGCTCAGTGACAAGACAAGAAATTATGTGAAAACAAATAATTCTTTAAAGAGTAGTTGACTTTAAGACCTCCTTAATTGGATTAGATGGGAGCTTTTAGGAATTGTAAGTTATTTTAAATTTTTCAATGTAAGGAGCCATATTTCTTCATTACACTCATTATTCTAATGTTGCTTATGAGCTCAATGACATTATTTCAGAAAGGAGATAGGAACTACAACCCTAAGTATTAATGTAAGACCTTTCTGTTTGACACAATACAGAGAGAGCTATAAAAGGTGTGTTATTAATAAATCTGCATTATTTTCTTTAACATCAAAAGGAAACTTTAATATCAGTCAAATTTAATAAAGATAAGCAAAGTTCAGAGAAACCAGTACTTGTCACCAAGAAATACAACTAGTAAGTGGTAGACCAGACACTTGAAACTGGATGTATCCAGTCCTAAATTATGCATTTTATTTTACTGCTATTGAAATAAATAATATAAGTATTAACTTCCAGTCTTTGATGTTAAGTTTTGTGCCAGAAGTAGTATGTGAACTTCATTCAGCAAATATTCATGGAGTCATTACTGTGTCTGGCATTATGGCAGATACTGAAATCAAAGCAAATCAAAATCAAACATGGTTTCTGTCTTTCTGATCATTAATATCTAGGAGGAAATCATAGATCACCTTAAAATAATTAGCTAATGACAGTTGTGATGTGTGGCGTGAAGATAGGCAAGATACAATGATAGAGCAAGACAGGGTATTTGACCTTGTTCTTGGGTCACTGGACAGTCATTATAGGTTGAACCAAGAAGATAACAGAATTAGTTGACATGTCCTCTGGATTTGATGTTGAACTGTAAGAATTTAACATGGGATGATTGTTTGAGAGAGTATCAAGTCAAGCAGAGAATGATGCTACAACCTTGCATAAGTTCAGTCATGAAGGACTTTGTGGCAAAGAAGGAGACAGAGGACCTCAACAGGGTCAGCTCCTACAGAGCCCTGGAAACATTAGGCACTTTCATGTGTATGTGAGAGATACTGAGAACCTGCAGAAAGGTTTGAATTTGAAGGGATTTGCCATTCACGTTGACTGAGCATTCATTTCAAACTTCATTATGAGCAACAGACACTGGGCAAGTAACTCATGTAGTGACTTTATGAGCTGAGAATTAATCCGTGTGTTTCAGTAACAAAATCTTAGATTTCCTAGTTCCTCATCGAGTGCTTAATGACTCTGAAGAGGCTTATTGATACTATCAGGAAACTGATACATTTGTAAAAAGAAATACATTATCTGGTTATAAAATTCAATGTTGCACTGCAAAGCAATATACTAAATATCCTTTTAGTCAATTTTTGTAAACTAAATGTTATAAAAATTATATTGAAGCAAAGAGGCACTATAAATCCATGGGAACTATATTTCAAGAGGATTCTCTGGTTAGCTTGTATTGATAGGCAGGTTTTACTTACATTTATACTAATGTATATTTTTCATGCTTGGATAATAAGTGTACTCTTTTTTCTATATCCTATAAATTTCTGTCTCTATATTCGGGGTTTTGAGGACATAATGCATTTCAAAACTGTAAGTATGTATGCTTCATCTCTATTAACCCATATAATATTTTGCTGTTGTGGCCAACTTCCTATTTTAAGAGTCTCTAAAATAGACAATAACTGTCATGATTAACTTTTCAGGCAAAAATTAAAGCTGTCCCTAATGTGTTCTGAACATATTCTTTAAATATATATGTATAGTATTTTGCATAAAAAGATTTAATAACTTCTGATGTCCCCTACAGTAACAGCTTTGAAACCACTACTAGGTACCAGACACTTTATGTGCAATATTTGCAAACTAAGAGGAAGGACAATTTCTGCATTGTGTAGATCAGGGATAGTGTCTGAATGTCTGTGCTCTTCCTTTGTATGTTGAAATGTAATCAGCAGTAAAATGGTACTGAGAAGTGGTTGTGGGGAGGTGAGTAGGCTCTAAGGAGCACTTCTATGACTGGGATCGGTGCCCTCCCAGATGAGGGTCCAGGGCGTCAGTGAGCCCTGGCACAATGAAAACACATGAGAAGTAGCATGTACGTATGAGTGAGTGGATGTTTTCTCACAGCACTATGGAGAAACTACTACATTAAATAAAATAAGGTCAGAGAAGCTGGGAACTTATTTCAGGGTACTGGTTGTGCAGCGTTATCTAGCATTTATGCAGCCCTGGGTTCAAAGATGGTACTCTGTGTGTGTGTGTGTGTGTGCATAGACACACACATGTACAGACACACACACATACACACACTAGTGACAGTAAGAGTAAGAAACTTGCTCAGGACACAGTGCTGACCAGAGCTAGAGCTTGTAGAGGAGCACATGTCTGACCAGAAATGCCCATTCTTGGTTATTGTTTGATAATGATCTCTGAGAGACAGCTGACCTGGCACCTGTCTCAAGATAAGTGCTTAAGCACAGGTCGCCAGGCTATGCGTAGGGCTCCATCTTTAGGCAAGATTTTAAAAATGTGTATTTCAAAGAGGAAACTGAACAGATTATCATGATCTTGAGAAGTTCCTGACAAAACCTATGGGAAAAAGTCTTGCGGGTACCTGACTATGTATGAGCATTGACTGCTGGGTCAGGACGAGAGGGGCTGAGGAGGAAGACAAGATGGTCAGAGAGCTACTTGTAGGAAGGAAGAGCATCCTTGAGTCCCCCCGTCCTCTGAGAGCTGGTGTTTCAAGAAGTAATGTTTTATTTTGTATAATAACTCCTGTCTTTGTTTTTGGAATGAATGTATTGCCCAACTTGGTGTTGCCTGTTTCTTTTCAAATAAATTAACCATCCCTGAGAAGTCGTTTAATACTAGTGTTGGTGATGGTGATAAATAATAGCCACCACTGTTCAAGCCCGGTCACATTCTTGACATTGGGGTTTAGTAATTTACACTTTTTAATTTAATTCTCAATTTTAAGAGGCAGATATAGATGTTCTTATTTTACTGTTTTGGGCACAGAAGTGTACAGGGTCTGTAAAAGTTGGGATGCTCTAGAGAAACAGAGTCGATAGAAAATACATGTATAATTATGCACACAGCTTTATTGAATAAGATAACAGGAGCAGAAGAAGGAATGACCACAGTGGCCTTCTGCACAGTGGAGAGCGTGAGCATTTGGAGTCCATGGCGAGGGAGTAATCCAGTGGGAAGCCCCAGGCCAGGCAGGGGCCCGAGCGCTGCAGAGAATGAAGGCCTGGACACTGCCATCCGAGGGCTTCGGTGCAGAGCATGCACCTGCTCAACACTGGAGGTTCTGGGAAAGGGCAGGCTTCCTTCTCTCTTCCTTTCCAGGCTGATGGCTGAGCCATCACAGCAGGAGTAGGTGTTTCCCCCTCACTTCCTGGTGCGGCGTGCTAACATCCACAGACACCCCAGACCTGTGCTTCAGTAATCTGCTAGGCTTAATCTATTCAAGTAGAAACATCATGATTAACTGTCATGAGGCTGAAGTAGCCTATCCCGAAAACAGCACAGTGGGAATGTTGATTGTGTAGGATCTACATGTGAGTCTTTTAGTCAGTGTGCTTTTAGGAAATATGCTCATCTTTTCCATCTGATTATTGACAGGTGTAAATATCAGGAATGGATATAAGAAACATTTTATAGTTTATTAAAATATGAAGCACGGCACTGCATAATTTTTGAACCTGAATATTATTGCATTAAAGCAAGCTTTCTCCTTTTTGCCACCTCTCAGATGACGGGGGGTGGGCAGGAGCGTGCTCTTCCTTCCTACAAGTAGCTCTCTGACCATCTTGTCTTCCTCCTCAGCCCCTCTCGTCCTGACCCAGCAGTCACTGCTCATACTTATTCTGGTACCCGTAATATTTTTCCCATAGGTTTTGTCAGGAACTTCTCAAGAACATGATAATCTTTTCAGTTTCCTCTTTGAAACACAAATTCTTAAAATCTTGCCTAATGATGGAGCCCTACACATAGCCTGATGACCTGTGCTTGAGCACTTACCTTGAGACAGGTGTCATGTCAGCTGTCTCTCAGAGTTCAGAGTAGCAAATGAGGTATGATCCCCTCTATTAAAAAGTGTTAAATTGAAAGAGTAAGACAGAAAAACCAAGAGAAAATACGGTTCAATGAATCTTCAATTAGAAAGATGCACATAGGTCTACTGTAATGAAAGCCCAGCTTTTATGACTTTAATTTTTTGACTTTGACTATTTTTAAGCAAATCTGGAGCCTTTCAACAGTTTTCCTAACATTTATTTGGATCTTTTGTATTTGTGAATCAGGTCATTAGCTCTCTGAAAATACAATTATTTCTTTAGCCATTCAACTCAGAACTAGAAACCATCTTTCATCGAGATTAAGAACAGCAACTGGAGTCTGACTTTCTAAGTTCAGAGCTTCACTATTTTTTCCTACCTCTGAAACTGTGAGCATGTTTCCCATTTAAAACAAGAATTACCACTTATAAATGTGAACACTGATAGTATGGATGTCACTGAGTTGTGATCAGAGTTTCAAGATAATATGATATTATGGTCAAGTACTTGGTCATCCTGGTAGTATGGATGTCATTGAGTTGTGATCAGAGTTTCAAGATAATATGATATTATGGTCAAGTATTATGGTCATCCTGGTGGAAGAGCAATGTTGTACAAGTCCACTTAGTTCACGGCACTTGGGATACAGAATATTGGGACCAAGTCCCACCAAGACAATCTCTCAGGACACGACGTGATCTTAAAGTCCAACTAAGAACTTTATTATTCAGCTGAGGGCCAACCCTCCATGCAGAGGAAGGCAAGTTAGACTAAGACACAGTATTTAAAGGCATAATCTACTACCCCCCCCCAACCTGTTACTGGGATGTTTCTGTGCAGGAGTGATTAGATCATTCTATTGGCAAAGAACAGGAGTGAGTAATTACAGAAGTCAATAACAATGATTAGATCAGTGATTAGTATAGGACAGTGTGTTCTAAAAACGTACAATCTGTGGCTGTGAACATTGGTTGGGTAGACAGTTCCCAAGGAGATAAGTTCCAGGTTCACAGGAAGGCTACAGGACACAAAGTGGAGGTTTTAATGAAATAGCTGTTTTTATGTCAAGTTGGGTCTCACACATAGCAGAGGCACACCACCAGAGAGCTCGAGGCTGGGACTGTGGAGAGTGTTCATGATCAAGCCTCCACGACTCACCCAGACACACACAAAAGCATGCTCCAGAAAATCTCTAGTCATCTTGACTGGTTATACACATAACACAGTTTGTTTTCCTTTTTTTAATTGAATTCTTTATTGGTACAATTTATATATAGCTCACAATCATACTCAACATTGGGGAATCTGTACCAGTATATGACACAAGTTAATTCTCATTTTTACTATACCCTACCCACCCCCCCCAGCCTCTGTATACATGCTATTTCTTTTTCTTTCCAAATTATATTTATTCTTTCCCCTTATTATGTTCTCCCACCACATTCCCTTTGAATATTTCCTATTTTACAAAATCTATCATATATTCTAGAACTCATTTACCTATACAGGTTCTCATACCAGAGAAAATACATGGTATTTACATATATTGATCCATTTATTTCACTTATTAGTGTGTCCTCCAGGTGTATACATTTGCACATAAATGAAAGAAACTTGTTCTTTATGGCAGAGTAATACTCCACTTTATTTAAAAAAAAAACATCCTCTTTATCCAGTCTCCACTGATGGGCATCTGGATTGTTTCCAAGATTGGGCTATCACAAACTGCGCTGCTATGAACATGGGTATGCATAATGTCTTTACAATATGAATCTTTTAATTCCTTTGGGTATATTCCTAGCAGGGGAATATGAAAGTCAAATGGGACCTCTAATCCTAGTTTGCTGAGGAACCTCCATACTGATCTCCACAATGGTTGCACAAGTCTACAATACTACTAACAGTGGAGAAGTGTTCCTTCCTCCCCGCAGCCTCGCCAGCATTTGTCGCTGGTTGATTTTGTAATAGCAGCCATTCTTTGTGGAGTGATATGAAATCTCAGTGTTGTTTTAATCTGCCTCTCTCAAATGACCAGTGATGTTGAACATTTCTTCCTGTGCTTTTTGGCTGCTTTTACTTCTGCCTCTGAGAAGTGTCTGTTCAATTCAGATGCCCATTTTTGAAATAGGTCTTTAAACTTGGAGGGACTGATTTGTTAAGTTCTTATATATTCTAGATAGTAGCCATTTGTCTGACAAACAGCTAATAAAGATTTTTTTTCCCATGTTGGTTGTCTTTTAGCGGTGCCAGTGGTTTCTTTTGCTGTTCAGAGGCTTTTTAGTAGGAAGAGATTTAGTTCCTTTCCCCTTCCCATCCATCTGCCTGAAAATCTTGTCCCATTTTCACTCTTGCTGTTATTCCTAACATACTATGACATAGAGTATTTATATTCATTGGGTTACTATATTCCCCTGTGTGGCATATCTACATTCTACTTCTTTCCGTCCCCTTCTTCCCTTGCCCTTGTTATTTTGGAGATTTTCACATTCTTTTTTTTTTTTTTTTTTTTTTTGAGACAGGGTCTCGCTTTGTAGTTCAGGCTGGCCCTGAGCTCACTATGTAGCCCAGGCAAGCCTGGAACTCAGCAATCCTCCTGTCTCTGCCTCCCGAGTGCTGGGATTACAGGTGTGAGCCACCATGCCCGGCACTGTGGTATGTGGTATCGATTGCTGGTGGATGTGAGTCACCATGCCCAGCATTGTATGTGGTTACTAGGATGGAACTCAGGACCTTGCACTTGCGAGGCAGGTGCCGGAACCACTGAGCTAAATCTCTGTCCCAGATTTTCACATTCTTGATCTATCTCTGAGTGGTTGTCACAGTTATGGAGAGCATTTGGGACCTTCTGTTTGTTTCACCACATAGGTAGTCATTCTCAAGTTTGGATATAGAAAGTAGCATTTTCCTCAGTATATTTAGTTATGGAAATTTCTTTCCTTTAAATCCTGCAAGTCTTTCAAACTAGTGACCAGTAAAGAAGTTAGATAAATTACTTTGCTTCAGGATTATTTCTTTCTCTGTTTTTCCAGTAGTGTTTTGAAAGGCAATGTTTAATTACAAATATAACTTTTCCATATTTTTTAAATTCTTTCCATATGGATTTGTTAAGTTTTATTTTCATTCTGGAGGATCTGATTTTTCTCAGAATATATTTAGAACAGTTTCTGAACATCATTTTGTCAAGAACATACTGGCTGTTGGTAATATCCTCAATATGCCAGCTTTCTCTTCCCTTGATGTCATCTATAGCTCTAATCCTCTCTGCCCCCACAGCTAAATCCCTGATTTTGACACCCAGGGGATTCCTTTTCAAAATTTCTAGTATGAAAAATGTCAAGTTATGACTTTTATTTGACATCATACTGTCTAACCTTTATTTCAGACCTTGGAACAAGGGCTGCTTTATTACTCATTTAAAAAGTTAATTTTCCCTATGGTTAAAATATGGTTAAGCAACCTTTGAAAACATTAAAAAGTGAAAAGAAAGAAAGTTGAAAGGGAGGAAGGAAAGAAATGACCAGTAGCCTAGTGTCCCTACATACATGTCGCTGCATTTCCTTCCACGTTTTCTCTGATTGATGTCCCAGGAGTGGTAGAATGGTAGTCACCAGAGTGGCCTGCACTACTGCCTTGTCCTAGTGAGTGATTGTAACAGGCTTCCCCCAGTTGCTATGGTTAGATGCAGTTGACCCTTACTATATACTGGCGGTAGGTAGCCTGGACTCTTGCTTTTCATTCTGAGAACTAAAGATTATCCTACCTCAAGCAGTAGAACATTTTCTTCTGAAAGCACGTATCTGAGGTGAGCTAGAAGAGTTCAGGGTGCCCGTGAATGTCTTTCCACAGGGCCTAAGGACAGTGCCAGCAGCTGGTCTTGATGCGCAGCCAAGCAGAAGATGCCACATGTATCTCTATAGCTCAGAGTCTCTGATTAAGGGCACGGCTTTCTTCTGGGGGCCAGAGATGGGGAAGCGGAAAGGAGAGTGTTGGGAAGCCAGGCTACACTGAATGCATTTCATAAGTATGGAGGCTGAGAACATGTAAATTATAATAAATCTTAATGATATAGTTTCTTATTTTATGTGACTATGATCATAATAGAAGTATGATTATTTGCCCATATAATGTTTTATTCTACTTAATTTATTCCATCTAATAGAAACACTTCATTTTTCTAGGTTAGTATAATGAAAGTGATGATAGTAACTAAAATAATTACCATTTTTATAGTTTTCATTGAGATTTGCCCAAATCACAAGGCTAGAATGTGGCACAACTGAGATTAGAATGAGAATTTATGCTCTAACTTAGCCTTTACATGCTACTGCCAAGATTTTTTTGTGAACATAATTATAATAGATATAGACATTAAGTGGATACACAGTACAAGCACAAATTTACTTAACCTTTTTTCACTGTAGTCGAGAACTGTTACTAAGATTTATTGTTTTCCTTGATGATAATGTGATCATGTTGAAATATAAACTTCACTGTTGTGTCTTAGTGTTATATTCTTTCGTTAAGATGTGTTCATCAAATATGTAAATAAGCATGTGTGTCCTTTGGAATATATTTGCCAAGTGCTTTCTATTTTCTGGGGTAGTGTAATTTGCACTGCGACCAACGATTCATGCTAGTTTCTTCCTTAGATATTCACTCCCTACAACCCATCGAGCCTATTAGATGGAAGGCACCTTCTGCTGGTCTCTGTTTCCCTTAGGTAAATGTGACTGTGGGCTGTGGGGAGCAGTAGCAGGGTGAAGCCCAGAGCACGCAGTGGCTAAACTAATGCTGAAAGGAAAGAATTATATTTGGAATGCAAGGTTTACTTTGACCAAATATTTGCCATTTGAGAAACTATCAAGGGGTTCTGACCTCAGACATAGTACTTAATCTCTACATAGCTGTTCAGTAAGTTATAAAGCCAACAGATTATATCATTTGATTATCGACTTTCTCAGAAGTTTAAATGTAATCTAACGTTAGCTAGTCTGTAACTATGGGAGTAAATTAAACTTAAATTCTCTGTCTTGAAAGAAAAATTATATATATATATATATATATATATATATATAAATTACTTGGATTTTAAAATACATATTTCTTATGATGTAGAAGAAAGGGCCTCTATATTCTTTCAAATGCAGGCTGTTATTTCCAGGAGATAGTTAATAAAGAGGAAGATCTGTGAAGGGTATGTGTCAATCATGAAAGATTTAAAACTTTTAAGACCATGCTACCTTCTGTAACATACGCTAAGGACTTTAATTTGCTTTTCTGACATTGTGTGGGTTCTATCGAATAGTTGATGTCTTGTACTGTATGGAGATTTTCTCATAAAACTAGATGAAATATGAATCATATGCAACTTGATATCAGTACACAGGACGGTGCAGTGTGAACCCTCTCTTTCTAACCTGGGAGACACTGTCTGCTCTCTGGGCCCAGGGAGGTGGGGCTTTAGGACAAGGTAAGAGACACCTTTTCTCAGGAGCCATGCGTTCACGGGCACAGAACAGTTTTTCTCTTCCCAGAAAGCCACTTCCAGGCACACGACTATCCTTCTGAAGTTCTTACTTTTGTGACATCTTTGAAACAAGGCCTTTGTCTTTTCTATCTGTCAATAAAGTAAGTTATCATTTTGATACCTGTGTTAATATCATCAACTTATTATTATTTTATGACATTTGTTTTCTTCAGTAATGTATAAACTCTAAATGCAGAAGCACTTAGTTCATCTTTCCTGGCCCAACGTCCAGTACATAGTAGGTGTTCAACAACTGTTTGTTGAGCAGGCATAAGAAGAGTGACAGGTAAATTTTACTAACAAGAAATGTTTTTTTCTTCCTTTGTGTTCCTACTTATGTCTTGTTTCTGCTAGGAATGAACCTAGTTGTTAAAAGCACCTGTTTAGAGTCAGACAATGTGGATTTAAATCTTGGTCCTAGCACTCAGGAGATGAATTATGAAACATAGCAAATCAGTAGAATTCTGTGTCAGTTTATTCTTCTGTAACATGGAATTACTTTATATGACTATTCTTTGGATTAAAAGATAATACTCATAATGCGTTGGAACATTATGTTGCCCTTGTTTATTCGTCATTTGTAGGCATGTTAATATGATGTACTTACCTTAGAAGTTTCTTTAGCAAGTATATGTGGCCGGTCACCTGTGCCCCTGGCATTATTTATAGACAGCGTAACAATGAGTGTTGTTAAACCCCTGGAATCCTAATGCTAATCTCTTTAGAAACTGCCCCAGAGGTGATGCAAGAGGTAGAAATTTTATTTTCTTGAAAACCCTTTAAACTTAGCCTACTATTTTACATCATCACAACAGTCTGAGAAGCACTGATAGACTCACCTGAGAGGGTAGAATTATCGGAGGTGAAAACACTTAGCTTGAAGATGGTGCTGTGCTGGCCAGAGACGCCACCCTCGGTTGGCCACAGTCACATTCCCACGGCGGCCGTGACACACGTATGGTGAGAACCCCTTCAGCAGAGGGACAAGGAGCGCCCAGTGCTCGCTTCAAGCTGCAGATGATCTCAGCCGAGCCAAGGAGGCTTTCGGTTGCTCTTTCAGAACCCAACTTGAGCCGGCAGCGGGGAAGCCCCCACCTCGGGTTCCCCGGGGCCCTGTGGGTGAGAGCGCAGCCTGGAAAGCTGCGTCTGGACGGGGAGTCAGACTCTCCTCCTCGCTGCTGTCCAGGACAAGCGCCTGAAATATGCTTCCCGTGCACGCTTAAATATTTTATGTTAATAGTGATTGAAGTCAGATTTCAAGTAATACTTCCTGCAGTTTATTGGCCCAGTTAATTTAGCATTAAGAAAGAAATGAGAATGAATAAGAACCATTGCACATTTCTATATGCAAATTGTGCCTGGAGGAGGCTGTTAGATATGGGGCAATCAGTCAATTCCAGAAATTTAGTAGAATTGCACAGGACTCCGACATTAGCTCCTGTGGGTTAGAAGGTTTGTTTTGGAGCTCTGTCTTCATCCTGTGTCTCCTTCACAGGACAAGATGTTTCATGCAACCCTGAAATCCCCCACCCGGAAAGCGCACTGCAGGGGCCACGCACGAGCAGTGGGGTGCTGGCTCCCGGGAGATCTTCACTTGTACGCTCTGACAGGTGCTCACTGAGGGGCTTCATTTCCTGCCCAGCAGCAGCAATTCATCTCTGCTCAGCAGTGTTCCTGCCAGGCGGAGGGAAAGGTCATGGCCCAGGGGAGCGCGTCTCAGGCAGAATTCTGATCAAGCTGAGCTCTCTCAGAGGTGATACGGGGGTGACTAGAGCGGACAAGCATGCACGCGTGCACCAGCAGCACTCCAGACGGGCTTTTCTTTTTCATCTCTTATATACCACATAGTTCATCTTTAATAGGACTTTTTTTTTTTTTTTTGAGACAGGGTCTCACTTTGTAGTTCAGGCTGGTCCTGAGCTCACTATGGAGCCCAGGCAAGCCTGGAACTCAGCAATCCTCCTGCCTCTGCCTCCTGAGTGCTGGGATGACAGGCGTGAGCCACCACGCCTGGCTAGGAATTGTTTTTCACTGAATTAAAAGTAAAAAGTCTGATTTAGACTAGGAGAGAGTTACTAATAATATCAGATGTTTGGAGATAATGATCACCCATTAGATTCTGGATCTTCAGTCTCTAACTGGATCCTCTAAATGCTGAGTGTTTCTGCCATTTTCATTTTATAGATGATAAAGCTAAACACCAGCAATGTGAAGTAATTTGTCCAGGATGCGTAGCTGATAAGTAGCAAACCCAGGATCCCTTTCCTTCCCTCCCCTCTCGTCTCTGCCTTCTCTTCCCCTCCCCACCCCTCCCCTCCCCTTCCCTGTACTTCCTTTCTCTTTCCTTCCTTCTCCTGTCCTTCCCTTCCCTTCCCTTCCTTTCTTCTTCGCAGTGAACCCGCACTGGACACCTGCGTTGGCCCACATACGGGATACGACGCTGCAGGTACAGCAGTGAGGACGTGGCCTCAGCAGCGTGCCCACAGGCCTTACGGTGTGTCCCAGGCTGTGGAACTGAGACCGTGGGGCTCTCGCCTCTCACACCGTATCGTTCTGCATGTCAGCCCCTGGGGCTTCACCCTGACAATGTCTCTAGGGAAGACAGAGACAGAGAATGAAGCAGAGAGACTTGGAATAAATCAGTCTGAGATCACTTTCCGGGTAGTCGGTGGGCAAGGGTGACCCCCATGGTACCCACGTTCTTGGCAGGGACAGGAAAAGACCCACACAACCGGGTAATGCATTTCGAGCACTGAGCTGTAACTTGGAGTACAGAGAGTGCTATGCTTTAAGTTAAGAGAGCTTGGCTTCTGTCTTGAGTCTCCCGTTATCTTGGGAAAGTCATTGCACTTATTGTCGCATCTGTAAAATGGGAAGATTGGGCAGCAGAGTCCTGTTTGGCTCAGAGGCTCTGTGGTCCTGGGCTTGTGAATTCCTTAGGTCTGCACCCAGGATCTGAAGGTTGCTGTCTGCTTTTCTCTCTAGGATAGGATGTTCCCTGTGAAAGTAGATTTATAGTATTTTTATTCTAACCAACAATAAGAAGGAAGCTTTTCATTGTGTCTGAATCCACAAGCATCCACTCACATGCACGTATCAGAAAAATGCTATTATGTTTGTGAAATACTATTACGTTTATTGTATTCATCTTACTCTACTGTGGGTCTATTTTGTTTCATTTATATACTAGTATTGATTATGACCAATAAATTGATCATGAAGAGCTTCTCAGAGTAAAGCCGTGTCTGCCTCCTGCTTGATTCGGAAGATTATCAAAAATGCAGTTACTTCTCCTTATCCACAGGTTCCACATAGATGTATTCAGCCAGCTGCAGATTGATAGTATTTATAAACATTACATCTGTACTAATTATGCATGTTTTGCTTGCCATTCTTCTCTTAAAAATACTTCATAGCAGCTATTTACATAGTATTGGCATTATAATAGGTAGATTCATGCATGATGGTTTAAAATATATGGGCAGATTACAAATGTTATATGAAAACACCACAAAATTTTATATAAGAGACCCAAGTACCCTTGAATTTTGGTAACCTGGTACAAGGAAGTAGATCCTGAAGCCAGTCTCCTGAGGATACTGTATAAAATGCCTCTTTTTTTTTGTTTTTTTTTTTTGGTATTGAAGATTGAACTCAGGACTTGGTGCTTATGACCCAGGCACTGGACACTGAGCTGGCACTCTCTGGGATAGTTTTATCCCATCTTTGACCAGGCAAGCAATTTTTTTTTCCGATTTCCCACTTGCACCCGTGATGCCATAAGACCTTCTTTTATCCTTTAAGTGAATTGAAAAAGCCCCTTTAGGACAGAAGTGCAAGCCATTGATTTATAGTGAAATGATCATCCAGTTCTGCCTGGGATTAAACTGCTTCATTCAGTCATCAAAGAGCTTTTTTCAAATTCTCTGATGCAAAGCGCCTAACTGGAGAGAATAAATAATCACCCGTATTTGTCAGTATACAACAGGGTAGAAGACTTGCAGTTTGTGAAGTGGGTTTAATTTGACCAGATTGGTCTGTCTTTTCCTGGGTGGAGAACGTTCTGTGACCACATTTATAAACTGGCCCTGAGACGCCGAGTGACGAGGGGTTCCCAAGCGGGGTGACTCAGCACTCGGGAGGCAGAACGCTGTGCTTCAAGCTCTACGGTTCTTCTTTCAGGACTTTGGTTTAGGTGAGTGTGAAGCATTTAAATGGAGGAAGAAAGTGATCATGTAGTCAAATTTATTAGAACACTTACTTCTTCTTTTCTCTGTTTCTGTTACTCACCAAGGTATTTTAATTTTACGCTAATTCTGAGAGATGGATAAAGATCCTCAGATCTGCTGAAGGGCTTCTGCCCTAGCCAGTGTTGTTAATTCTCATGCCTCTCCCTTCTAAGCTGGCTGACTTCCTAGGTTGGCGCCAAACCATCACCCCACAAGAGCCCTTTCTGAGGACTTTGCTAGACTCGCTTTTTTGGTTTATGTTATTCTTTGTCCTGTGAAAATTTCTTTTCCTTTGTGCGCATCTTTATTATTTGATACCTTCCAGTAGTATATCTGCCGCAGGTAAGGACTCTGTTCTCATTCCATTCCAGGAGCCATCATGTTGCCTGACAGAGTCAGGGCTCTGTAAAAATAGATTAAATGATGATAAGTTTTTATTGTCCAACTTTAAATTAAAAATAACCTCTCCTTTCTCTGTTCTCAAAGATTTTGCTCTGGTTTTATATGGTCATTTCTCGTTTAAATGCTTCTATCTTTTTGCTAGATATTACACACATAAATGGAGGTATTCCCATTTTTATGCAGGATATTAACAGTTAGTAATTACATGTGTGCCTGTTGTAGTGGTGGATGGTATGTTACCATTATTTTATTTATTCTTCACTATGACCCTTGAGAGAGCCATTGTTATCCCATAAATATCAGGTCTTAAAAACTTAAAGAGATATGTTGGATTTGTTGATCTAGTGAGTAGGAGGTGGGACTCAGAAAAGGAGCACTTGGGTCAATTTTATTTTCTCTTCTTCTTGTATTTCTTTGAGCTCTGCAAGAAGAATTGTCTTCTGAAACATGCCAAAATTTTAATGATTGGAAATTCAAAATAAAGGAACGTCTATTTCGATTCTCAAGAATAATGCTATTGATTTCCTACAAGAACTTTCACATTTTCCTAAAGGTATTTTAACAATTTTCTGCAAATCCCATGGTGTTGATAGAAGCGCCTTCATCCATAATTTTAGGGGCAACATCCCTAGGACAGTTTGAAGTGTTTCTGGCCATGCTGGTAGTTGGTCCCCAGCAGTTGCAGAATGTGCAGGAAACGCATGAACCCAGATTCGGCAAGTGGGGTCTCCTCCCGAGGAGCCGAAGATTCGGTGAGGACAGTCTGTCTGGTGCATGTTCTGGGCCGTTTCATGAGGAGGGATGGCTGATCCACAGTTGGTGCCAGGACAGACATCACTCAAAAAGTAACATTTGTCTCGTCTGTGTTCCACAGGTAACCAGAGGGCAGCATGAGTAGGCAGAAAAGGGGGAAATGGTGTAGGAAGAAGAAAGGCAATGCTATAGGGAAATGTCCAGGACACTTTGAATATTCACTTGAAAATACTTTTTCTATCTCTTTTCTGTTAAAGAAATATCATGTCTTCCCTTTTCACCCCTGTCTGCCGTGAATTTCAGAAATGTGTGTGCTTGTCCTCTTTTGTGAAATATATTTTTACATTAGTTTTGACCTCCAGCTCTTCAGCTTTTGTGTGTGTCATTGTATAAGTATTTATTTTTGTTCTTGGAGGAAAAAACATCTGAAAAAAAATTTAAAAATATAAAAAAGGGGGCCAGAGATTTAGCTCAGTGGTTCCAGCACTTACCTTGCAAGCGCAGGGCCCTGAGTTCAGTCCCCGGTAACCACATACAATGCTGGGCGTGGTGACTCACGCCCACCAGCAATCAATACCACATACCACATACCACAGTGCTGGGCATAGTGGCTCATGCCTGTAATCCCAGCAGTCGGGAGGCAGAGGCAGGAGAATTGCTGAGTTCCAGGATTGCCTGGGCTACATAGTGAGCTCAGGGCCAGCCTGAACTACAAAGCAAGACCCTGTCTCAAAAAGTAAATAAATAAATAAAAATTAAAAAAATAAAAATTATATAAATGTTGTCATAATTCCGTCCTTCAAAGAAAAGACACAATGCCCTTATAGCTTGACTTTTTCTTCTGCATATCATGTTTTCTCATAAATAATACATTTCTTCTTTCTGACTTATTTCCTCTTATAATTTATTAAGCATTTAAATTGTTTCTAGTGTCACTTGATTATAATTACTGTTTTGTATGATTTCCTTTATATTGGTGTCTGTCTCTCTAATTGATTTTTTCTGAATTGATACTAGAAGTAATGTACTTACATCAGAGGCTGCCCCCAAAGACTAAATTAATTTAGTTTCTCCCCACTGTAGTGGGAGAATGTTTAGCTATACATTGCCAGTATTAAATACTATTTCCTAAATGTGTTGTCTATTTTGATGTAAAAAGTTATTAGTGTACTTTTTAAAGTTAACCTTTTGTTACTAGTGTGCTTGATTTTTAAATTCTATTTGTGTGGTCTTCCTCTACATTTTTTATAATAATTTGATTTGTCTCTTTATAAACTGGCATTCAATAGGCATATGGTTAAAGATACAGACTATAACTATATTTTTAATAAGGAATGAAAATAAAAAATACTTGTTTAAGCCCATGTATAAAGGTACATCATTCCCAGTATCCCAGAAAATCCTCATAAGCACCCCCAATTTCTACCTGGCAAAACCGTCATTCTGATTTCTTTCATGGTAGTAGTTTTGCTAGTCTTAGAATATTATAGAGTCATTCAATGCATAACTTCTTGGCAAGGATATGTATGTATGTATGTATGTATATATGTATGTATTTCTTTTTTTAATTGAATTCTTTATTGGTACAATTTATATACATCTCAAAATCACATATAACATTGGGAAATTTGTACCAGTATATGCCACAAGTTAATTCTCATTTTTACCCATATCCCTACCCACTCCCCCTCCTCCCCCCTTTATACATGCTCTTTTATTTTCTTTCTGTATCATATTTATTCTTTCCCCTCATCACAATAAAGAATGACAAGATAGATCCATTTAGGTGCAAATGGAGACATCTGGAGGATATACTAATAAGTGAAATCAATAGATCACAGATAGACAATTCCTGGATCTTCTCTTTGGCATGAACACCTGTAGATGCAAATGAGTTCTAGAAAGTAGGACAGCTTTTATAGAGTGGAATATTTCTATAGGAAACTTGGTGTGGGAATGTATTTATTTCTTTGATACTGGGGATTGAACTTGGGACCTTGTACTTCTGAGGCAGGCCCTGGAGCCAGTGAGCAGCATCCCTGGCCCATGACACGGACTTTTAGTCCAGCATAATGTTCTTGACTACTATGCAAATGGTTGAATAGATCAAAAATTTATCTCATTTAATTGCTGAAAAGCATTTAATTATATGTCCACATAATTTATCCCCCCCCCTTTTTGGATGAACATTTGGTTTGTTCAGTTTTCCTTTATCTTTGACTGTTACAAATGAAGAAGGAATGAACACTCCTATAAAATCCTTTACCTCCAAATCATTTTAAACCAAAATCCTCTTTCAGGGTTGATTCTACCATCTGGCTACTTGTACTCAATTTATTGTACCTTTTCTTTATTCTTTCTTTTAAAACTGACTTCATGCTTCCTTTGTAGGTGAAGATGTTTTTATTTTTTTAACTATTTTAACTTAATTTTGTCTATACAATTGGCTTATTACCTATATTTGTTGTTTTGCTGTTTTCAATGATTGCTGTAGGCTTTGCAATGCAGGTCTCTAAATTATCAGAAATTTCAAGTACTATTAATTTACTTCATGTTTAAATTAATATATTTAAGAGTACACTTAAATTTTCTCAGTCCAATATTCCAATGTCTGTGTTCTTATTTTGTATACTTTATATCTCTCTATAATAATCCTTACATTGTCTTCCATTTTAAATTGCTAGGTTATTAAAAAATTAAAAATGAGTTGACACCATTTTCTTGACTGTGCTTAACAAACTTTGTTCAGAACCAAGTGTCTCTCTGATACTAGTTTTCTTCTGCCTGAAGAAGTCCCTTCCTTCAGTAGGGTGCCATTTGCTGGTGTTAAAGTTATCCAGCTTTTTTTTCCTTGTTGAATCTTTATTGGTACATTATATATACACATCATGATCACACTCAATATTGAGAATTTATACACAATTTATATATGACAATTTGTATATGACACAATTTAATTCTCATTTTTTCCATTCCCCTACCACTCCACAACCCTACTCCTATATATAAGCTTTGTTTCCCATTTTTATTACCATCACATTTTTTCTTTCTCTTCGTTATTTACCCCTACACCCCTTTACCATTTGAATATTTTCTATTTCACAATATCCAACATACATTCTAGAACTCATTTACATCTTCAGTTTCTTATACCAAAGATACAATATTAAACATCTGTGACCTACTTATTTCACTTATGAGTATGTCCTGAAGGTATGACAATTTGAATATAAATGATTCAAGCTTATCATTTTTTGAGGCAGAGTGATAGTCTATTTTATAGAAAAATCACATCTTTGGTCATTTGGGTTGTTTCCAAGATTTAACCATCACAAACTGAGCTTCTATAAACATGGGTGCACATATGTTGCTATCGTACGAATCTTTTAATTCTTTCATGTATATCCCTAGCAGGGGAATAGCAGGGTCAATTGAGACCTCTAATCCTAGTTTTCTGAGGAATCTCCACACTGATCTCCATAGTGGTTGTACCTGTCCACACTTCCACCCACAGTGGAGAAGGGTTTCTTTTTCTCTGCAGCCTCACCAGCATTTGTTGCTGGCTAATTTTGACATAGCAGCCATTCTTTGTGGAGCGAGATGCAATCTCAGTGTTATTTTCATCAGCATCTCTCAAATGACCAGTGATGCTGAACATTTCTTCATATGCTTCTTGGCAGCTTTTAATTCTTCCTCTGAAAAATGTCTCTTCATTTCAGATGCCCATTTTTGGATTCAGTCTTTAAATTTGGTGGGGGGGTCTGATTTTTTTAAGTTCTTTGTATATTCTAGATAGTAGCCCTTTGTTTCAGAAACAGCTAGTAAAGATTCCTTCCCTTATTGTTGGTTGTCTTTTCACTCTGTCAGTGGTCTCCTTTGCTGTGCAGAAGCTTTTTAGTAAGAAGAGATCCCATTTGTTGATTTCTTCTGCTAGTTCTTACGCTATAGAGGTTAAAGTTATCCAGCATTTATATGTGTTAAGAATTGTCTACTTTACCTGTAGGTTGTGGGTTTTTGTTTGTTTGTTTGTGTGGTGGGATTAAACTTGGGCCCTTGTGCTTCCAAGGTAGGTGCAGTACCACTTGAGCTAAATCCCCAGCTGCTTTACTTGTATTTTTGAGAGACATTTTCATTGGGAAAGAGTTGTGAAAGAGTTTTTTTTTTTTCTTTCATACTAAAGAAGTATACTTCGTTTTCTGGCTTTGAGAAAGTATAGAAAATGAAAATGTTGTGTCCTATCTTGTATTTAAATATTTAATCTCTGCACATTGACTATTGCTTGTGCAGCTGAATAGGATTCATGTTGCCATTTTACATTTTTTATCTATTTATTGTGTCCTTTTAAGAAGCACTACTTCTAATTAATGATTTCTTTTGCATTAAGTGACTACTTCCTAGTGTAACATTTTAATTGCTTTAATAATTATTTTCACTTGATGGTTTGAGTTATTTTTTGAGTGGCTGCCCTAGAGTTTACTATATTTATCAAATGAAATTATATGTCAAAATTATACTAATTTAATTCTAGTGAAATATAGAAGTGTTACTTCTATAGCTTTATCCTCTCTTCCTTTTTTAGCTTTTATTATATACATTACATCTATATATAATATAAAATACATTGTTATGATTATTTCCTTGTATAACTTTGTCTTTTAAAGAAGCTGAGAAATTCTATTCTCATAAATTTTTTATAATAACTTTCTTACTTACTATGATTAGTTCTTTTTTGTTCCTTTTGATTTCAATAATCATCTAATGTAATTTTGCTACCATAGTTTGGGTTTACTTTCACCTATCTTTGTGTAAAGTTTTATCAAATAAATTTATACATGTTGTAGGCTATATCAATTTCACATTGTTTTTCACAATCACATTATAGACTATTAAGAGAAAAGGAAATAAAATCTGCATTTATTCTGTCTTTTATAATTACAGTACTAGTTTATTATTTTTCCATGTGAATTAAAATACCCTTTAAGGCCCCTTGCTTTTATATGGAAAATGTTCTTCTCATAGTACTTAGAAACAGGTTTGCCCACTGCAGACTCTTCAAGTGCAGGATCAGCCGCTTCCAGGCGGAAGAGCCCAGCACAGAGCTGGCCAGGAGCGCTCAGAGGCCCGGGCCCTAAGGCGCCTCTGTCCCCTGGAGCTTCGCGTCTGGGCCTCCTGGCCAGCTCAGGGAAGCGGCTGAGACACCCACCGTGCGGTGCTCCTGAGATACAGGCCCACTGTGTTCTTTCTCCCCGTCCTGTACTTTAACGGTGCATATTTTAAGTGCACTTAATGCTGTCCCTCCTATGTCTCAAACTCTGCTTATAATAATGGCTTTCCTTAAGATCTGTGCTCTGTTTGTCTTCAGCTTTCACGGTTCTTCTGCCAGCTCAAAGCAGATTTTGAGAAACATTAGTTAATCATCATCTCAGTTATGAATTTTTTACCTGCATAATTTCATTTTGTTCTTCCAAGAGCTTTTTTAAGTATGTATTTGCCATACATGGTGCTCATATTTATTGTAGTGAATTTGTACCTGTACATAATATACCTTATTTCTTCTTTTCTCCTATTCCTCTCCCCTCTTTTAACCACTTCCTTTCAAAAATGATTCTCATCTTTTCAGTTATTTATTTAATGAGATATTGTCACCCTACCCCTATGCACTTCTTCAGGGAAGCTTTTCTTTAGTTTTTTGAACATAGCATAGCTATGTTTTGAAATCTTTATTAAGTTCAGTGTCTAGGTTTTCTCATAAGCAACTTACATTTCTTGCGTTTGAAATTTGTTGAGAGAAAAGGAAAGAGGAGAGAGAGGGAGGGAGAAGGAGAAGGAGAGAGGGAGGGAGGAGATGAGAGAGCTATAGAGAGAAGAAGGGAGAGAGGGAGGGAAGGAGGGAGAAAAGAAAAAGGGAAGAGATTTTATATGTGTGTGTGTGTGTGTGTGTGTGTGTGTGTGTGTGTGTGTATGTATGTATGTATGTATATGGCGGGGGGAGAGACTTCTATAGCCCATAGCTTTTTTCATTTTTGAGGAAAAGAATGGCATTTTATGTAACATGTTGAGGCAGCCCCAAATAGTGATTCTCACCTCACCCTAAGAACCGCTGTTTCTCCTCAGGCGGCCTGCTTAGTTTGTAGTGCCTTCACTGCTGTACCGAGTGAAGCCACTCGCCCTGTCCTGAGGCCTCTGGGAGGGAGGGGGGACCCTCTGGCCTCCGCCCCAGCGCTCCGACCCCCGCGAGCTGCCTCCCCCGGTTGTGAGCGCCTTCAGCTACGAACTTTCCCAACTCCAGACTGATGTCACGCGTGGAAAAGAGATCGCCCCCAATCCGAATCATTTACCTTCAAGCCCACGGCAAGAAGATTTTTAGAGGCCGATCGCTGAAGTGGATTTTCAGTGCAGGGGGTGGGCGCGGCGCCTCACCCTCCTCTTCCCTCGGTTTCGTTCCGCCTCCTGGGGCCTTCGAGGGGGGGCTTTGCCGCTCTCTGTTCCGGAGAGAATGCTTCTCTTGGGAAGTGCTGCAGAAGTCCGTGGCTCCTGGAGATTCACTTTCCAGGGTGGCTTTGCTGAGGCTGCTGTCGCCTTTACGTTTGGGTCCTCGAGACCTCATCCTGAAGGTGATTTTCCTGGGCTCCCTGCCCGATGTCCCAGATGGTCGCTGGTCCTCTTAACTCCTGGTTAGATCCGAATCTCTCCCAGCCTCGTGAGCTCAGATGATTTCCTCAGGGCACAGGACCGCGTAGGTTTTCTTTGACTGTCCACTCGGCTGATCATTCCACAGAGGCGCAGCTTTGCGTTCCAGGGCTCGAGGGGCCTCCGGAGGCCCTGCCCCCTCTTTCCGCCTTCGCGTGCACCTCTCCGGGTCCCCCGGGCCGGCTTCCTCTCTGGCCGCCGCACAGCGCCGTTTTCAGGGACCCTGACCCGTGCGCTCCGTACTTCTGCGGAGAGCCCAGGCGTCTGGTCCCTCCCTTTGCTTCCCGGTGCTTGGAAAGCACCTATCTTACGTATTTCCTGCAGTGCCAGTTCATATGCCTTCATATTTTCCTGATTTATTTCTAGAGCTGTTTCGGAACAAAAATTTGAATTTTACCTATTTTATGAATGATAATATTTTCTTTCTATGTCATTTAGTCTTGATTTTTAAATTTTATTTCCATATTTGATTTTTATGTAACTGAAACTAGTTATATTTCCTTTGTAATTTCTTCTAATTAGGATCAAGTACTGGCTCGGAGTCTCATGAGATTTTGGGCATTCTATTTGTTAAGTTTTAATTATTATTTTGCTGAGATTATTTTGATATATTCTCCAAAATAGTATTATATGTCTTTTATAATGGATTTCTTCAAATCACTTATACATAAAAATGTTCTATAGATAAATGCCTATCACTGGAAAGTCAGTAAATATTACCATCAGTTATTTTAGAGTTCACACATTTCAAGGCTCTGTTGGGGATTTAAGGCCATTCTTGTTTAGTATGTGATTTAAAATGATAATATGGTGTGGCTCGTTCTGGAAGGTAAAATATGCTGTAAATCAGTGAAATGGAAATGAGGACAGAAAGACTAGGACAAGCACGAGGGTCCGAGTGGCGGCCGGAGCGGGTCTGTCTCATTACAGGTAATGGTGGAGTCTGAGTCACAGAGACCTGTTAGGAATTTCTGCCTCTGTTGCCTCTTCCTTTAGTGGACTTTACCTCAGTGTTTTCTGGGCTGCAGTTAAGGTGAAATCAAACAAGGTATGCCAGAGGATTCTGGGAGTTTCTGCATAGTGGCTGTCCTCACGGCCGTGACTGTAGTCACAGGAGTGAGAGGGTGAAACGAGGGAGATGCACTGCGTGGGAGGGGTGAGGGAGTAAGAGCTGCCCGTTGCTTTATTGATACCGAGCAGCTAGAGCCATGCGGCTGGGCTGCGTGCTTCCGGACCTGCGCACTGGCTTGCCTGTGTGTTGTGTTTGCATTCAGCGTCACTGGCTGGTTCCCACAGATCCACGTCTCAGAATTCACTGTTGCCATGAGTTGCTGTGTGTGTTCAGTGTCTGGTGTCTTTCCAGGGATCCAGGAAGTAGTGAGCACTCCATGAGGGCCTGAGGGGCAGAGTGGAAGGGAGAGCACTGCAGTATTTTACCTGTACTTCACAGGCCTGTTTAAGCCAGAGCAGACAAGTTCACTCTCTTCTCCTTTGGTAAAGAAAACTTGTAGTGATGTTTTGGTAGAGTAAGAGTCAAAATCACTAAACTGAAATTCTTTCTTCTATACCGTTTTCTTGTGTGAGTTTGACTGGGTCCTTCATCTTTGATTTCCACAGTCCTGCTGAGAACAGAGCACTAACTGAGGGCTGAGAAGTCCTGCTTAGGTATCAGAGATCCCTTTCTTAACTCTCAATGAAATTTTTGGGTGATGGGGGTGTGTGGTACTTGTGCTTCCAAGGTAGGCACGATTCCACTTGAGCTAAATCCCTGGCCCTTTTGGGTGATTTTGAAGTGTTAGGTGCTTTGTTTTAGTGTTGAGGACACAACTATGTAAAACCCACAGAGGCCCGTCTCCATCCTAAAGGAACTTGTGATCTACAAAAATAGACAGACAGTAAGTACATGCCCACTTGTATGAGGAATACCCTAAAGGAGAATTGAAAGCTTCATCAGTGGGGAACAGGGCTGACCAAGAATCTACAAACTTTCCCTACCAGGGACAGATAGTAACTATTACGAGTTTTGTGGTCAGTAGGGGAAGTGGAGAAATCCTTACCAAATGACTTTTTTTTTTTTTTTTTTGAGACAGGGTCTCACTTTGTAGTTCAGGCTGGCCCTGAGCTCACTACATAGCCCAGGCAAGTGCTGAACTCACGGTGGTCCTCCTGCCTCTGCCTCCTGAGTGCTGGGATTACAGGCGTGAGCCACCAGGCCCAGCATTGTCCTGTATGGTACTGATTCCTGATAGGTGTGAGTCACCACGCCCTGCATTGTGGCGTGTGGTTACTGGGGATTGAACTCTGGACCTTGCACTTCCAAGGCAGATGTAGAAACCATTGAGCTAAGCCCCTGGCCCCAAATGGCTGTTTTTGTAAGTCTTTTAAAAAATGTTTTACATTTAAAAATGAAAAGCCATCTGTGGGTCACACAGGCCTAACAAAAATGGATGGCAAGCTGTGTCTACTCACCCTAGACTAGACAGGAGCTATCTTCAGAATGGACGCTACTGGGTCCAGAATGGACGCTTCCTCTATGAAGTTTCAATAGTCACCATTCTCAAGGACTTTTGTGGTAGAGCTTTTCCTGTCCTTATTTTTACATCTCTTTTGCCTTTTTTTGGTATCTCTTTATATCATTGTCTTTTGGAATTAAAAATATGTATGGAATGCATTTTCTAATATTGTAATTTGGGTACCTACTTGTTTCCTTTACAAAAGAACTTAATAATTTCAGTGACATAAATTATTCTGGTGATTGAAAAGGGAAGGTAAATTTAATGGTAGAGTTGGGAACGCAGTAACTGGGATTACCCTCCAACACATTGTGCTGTGTCTGGTAAAGCAACTGGGGAAAGCAACTGAAAGCAGTACTGAGGGGACAGACAGAGGAAGAGAAAATAATAGATAAAATATCTGCCCATGCCAGAGCCTTGTTAGCAAGCATATTGCTCTTGGCAATTCACTGTTTCACAGGTTAAAGAAATCTCCTTGTGTTTAGTGGACTCAGTGACAGCGTCCTCCATGGACAGGCTGAGCTATTTTAAGAAACTCCAAGAGAAGAATCAAACTCGTTTTTTCCAAAAGAAAAAAAGACACTTATTGCTATGTAAAACCCATACTATGAAAGGCATTACAAAAGTCAAGATTTTTACAAATGACATTTAAAATGCCTAAAATGCTTAAAATGATTCTGATTTTTATTCATTCCATTACAAAAGTCTCTCCTAAAGTAGCAATTCAAACATTTCTATAAGTACTTCCAAATGTTTTTTTGGTAGCTATTTCAAGAATTAGAAAATGATAAAGATTTCCTATGCAATTAATTTGACCTTATGAACTATTTTCTATCTCTTTTTCAATTACCTTTAATTGCCTGTCAGCACCTGACTTTTCTGAACCTATTTTACTTAGCCTGGAAAAATACTATGACTGGAGAAAATAGCAAAGATAGAATCAAGGAACTGTCAATAATAACCATCTGACTTAAGCCATAAGTCATTTCAGATTAAGCATCACTCTTCATGTGAAGGGAAGAGCTTCACTACCACTTGTTTGGTATCAGCCAATAGAAATTAGAACCTTCTTTCCCAGAAGACCTTTCAGAAGGGATGAACTGTTACCATCACGACACTGCCTGATATAGTCGAATAAACCTGATGACATCACTAGGTGCTTTTCTTCTCTGAAAATGTGAATCTGTTTCTTTACAGCATCTTGTTAACAAGTGAAACTTTGATCCAGACTTTACATTTTGCATAAGGTTTGTATTATATCTGAATTGGCTAGAGGAGAACTGAACTGATGAAAATTGATCTGTGTGTTGAACATAAATCAGATGCTCTTCACTATGTATAAACTTATTTAATTCTTAATAAGCTCTGTGAAGCAAATATCATAATTGTCTCCAAGTTTCATACATAGGTGTAGATACAAAGAAAGTTTAAAGCAGTATGTCAGGATTTGTAACTTGCATGTATTTGTTTAAGGTAAACAGGAAGCTTTCCATAAGCTCTTGTAATTAGAATACAATAAGCAATATTTACTGAACAGGGGGTATGTTGTAGCCACTAATTTATTTTCTCACATGTATTATCTAATTTCATTTTCTCATTCTCTCTATGGGACAAGTAATTCATTGTCCCCATTTGCAGAACACCTAGAGGCATAGAAAGATTTGTAAATAGAATGACCAGAGCTAAACCCAATCTTGAAGTTTCTGTTTTTAAACACTGCTAATCCCCATCTCCTCATATCATTGCCTATGTCATAAGCTGTAGTTATGTTTTTCTTTGTGTATCTTTGCCTAATGCCCAAGTCCCCTCTAAGCTAAAAGCTCTATGAGTGCAAGAGCACATATGTTGTTCTGACTACTGAGCCTCTGGAGTTTAGGATCATGTTTAGTGTCCAGTAGAAGAGAAGTTGACTAATTAACTGTTGGAAAAATGAATGAACAGTGCCATGATGTGGTATAGCAACAGTAACAATGAAAATGTTTGCATGCTGGTTTATAGAATACAGAACATTTGTGTTACAGTTACTAAAAACAAGTTCCCCATTCTCCTGGGCAATGGCCAACAGAATTGTGTGGTTGTATTGACCTCATGATGCTTGCTGCCACCACTAGCATCACATTTATCTGACGTGTAGCCTACCTATAGGCATCCACATAGATCTTCCAGACAGACCTCTAACCTACAGGTCCCATTGCATCTCCTTCCTGTCTCCATGGACTTCTTCAATCCCTAAAGAGAACACAGCCATTTTTGTTTTTCCTTTGTGGGAACCTTACCTGTTATCGTTTAGATTTATAATGTCTTCCAGAAGTCTTATATATTTGAGGGTAGGACTTCATCATGGGGCACTAGACTTATCAGTGGGTGAAATCCATTGAGTTGCTGGTTGAATGTGCTGTTAGGAGGTGAGGCTGAGTCAGTGGCCATTGACTGCAGACATACATATCTCTTTGTACTCTCTCTCTGTTTTCTGCTGCCATGGCTTGAGAAGCTTTCCTTTTGCTATCCCATTACTGCTCTGGAGCTAACCAATCATAGACTGAACCCTCTGAAGTCATGAGCCAAAATAAATCTTTCCTCTATTAAGTTGAGTATGTCTGGTACTTTGTCCAATAATAAACTATGACTCATATATTATCTAAAGCTCTTTCTTCATTTCGTCCATAATAGTGTAACCTATCCTGATAAGCACAATAGTTAATCGTTCTTGACTATGCATTGACCATATAGCAGTGCTGTCTTCAACACGGATAAACTCATTTAATTTCTACGTGAATCTTATAAAGCATAGTATTAGAATAATATTATTCTCCATAGGTTTCAGGAGTAGATACTGGTACAAAGAATTACTGAGTGATATGTCAGGATGCAGCAATCTGGCTGCGAAGTACACAGCTTTGACTCCTGCACTATTGCCACAGCAAAGTCTCTGACTCCTGATCAGTCTTGATTATGTTGGGCCTGTCTTCTGCTGTGTACTCGCTCTTTTCTCTTTGCCATGTTTCCCACTGAATGGAAGCAAAGTGGAAGCTATTATTTTCCACATTCTGCATAGAAGAACACCACCAAGACTCACAGAGATTAAAGTGATACATACAGGTTCATGTAACTAATCAGATTCGTCCTGTGGCTAGATACAATCAAGCCCAAAGACCGAGCTGATAGAATCAAGGATTTCTATTCTTGAGCAGTGGCTGAGTTGCTCTGTAAAAATTAGTTCTCAATAAAACTTGTCCCACGCCTGTTATACTGTTAATCTCCTGCAAACCCATAACTGACACTCATGCTACTTAGTTAATACATTATTCTGTACACATACAATATGTAATATTCTATGTAATCATAAAAACTATAATTGAAATATTAAAGTCTCATTTTTATACTCTTCATATTGTAACATAAACTTGCCTTTAAACATTTACTATACACTGTGGCACAAACATACATTAACATGTATAAAATTATATATCATTTATTATACATTACATATTATATTAATGCACTGAGAACAACACTGATATCTGTGTAATGTTTGCTGAAATACTAGGCTGAATATTTTGGTATATATCATCTTGTTGCACTTCACCATAGTGGCATATTGTATGTTTCTCTTTTATATCTGACTCACTTGAGGTTTGTGAAGGTCAGTGATTTTTTTTCAAGCCACAATGAATAAATGGGGAAACTGAATTTCATACCCAGGATATGCTCTGCTCTCAATTTGAATGCTTACTGCTTTGATTTCAAAACTTGCTTACCTTTCCCAATAAAAGAGAAAAATCAAATAGATTATTTGTTCAAGATCATAAGATTCATAATAAAAAGACATAATGCTAGATTTAGGTATTTTTTCCTTTTTTTTTTGTTCCTGGGGATCAGACTTCAGATCTTGTATGTACAGGGCAGGTGCTGGAACCACTGAGATAAATCCCTGAAATAGTGCAAGGAGGAAAGGGCCCTCTTTTTTGCTTCTAATCTGTTGTTTCTGATACCACATTACTTGTCATCATTGTACACATTATACATATATGTTAAACTGAAATGAGAATAAAATGTGTTGTATTTGAACTATTTAAGTTTTACTGTTTTTCATTGCTGTCCTTGAATGCCTCTTTAAAGATTCTGGTCCCTGAGGTTATTACATTAAAGGATTATTGCAGGAACAATACACTAAGTTTCAAAAACCATAGGAAATGAAACCTACTCTCTTTGAAGACCTTATTGAGATGCTGAAAAGATAATGCTCAAATAAAGAGGAGCATTTAAAATTTGAGACTAATTTTGCATGTGAAAACTTAGTAAATATTATGCTTTACTAGACAACATTTCAGCAGATGATGTTGTAATTACTCTTTTCTAAGTTGCTGCAATAAAAAGGATTCTTTACGCATGTTAGGAACAGAAAGCTAGCAAGGGTCTTCTTAATATGAGATGAGGACTGTTCTCAAGGTGTTTGGGGCTTCAGATCAGGGAGGTCAACATATCATATAATTGGACCTGAAATGGAAGGGGGCAGGAATATTAATCAGCTTATAAAATTTACTAGCATGATAAACTAAGCTCATTTTGATTTTCTTGGTCAGGATCAAAAATATTGTAAAATTGGGCCAGAGATTTAGCTCAGTGGTTCCGGCGCCTGCCTCACAAGCGCAAGGTCCTGACTTCGATCCCGGTGACCACATACAGTGCTGGGCGTGGTGACTTACACCCACCAGCAATCAATACCACATACCACAGTGCCGGGCATGGTGGCTTGCACCTATAATCCCAGCACTGGGGAGGCAGAGACAGGAGGATTGCTGAGTTCCAGGCTTGCCTGGGCTCCATAGTGAGCTCAGGGCCAACCTGAACTACAAAGCAAGACCCTGTCTCAAAAAAAAAAATTGTAAAATCTAAAATCCATTCATCATATTTGATATGTTTTTGCATTAATCAAAGTAACTCCTGCTCATGTAGAGCCTGCAGTGCTAGGTCCACCCTGCATCTTACAGTAACACCACACAAACATATCTTCTGTGGCCACTGCTGCAGAAGAAAGAGTGGCAAGACACTTGCCCAGCCCGTATGTGGTGTGCCACTCCCACTTATAGCCCACGGGCTAGAATCAGTCACAGGGCCCACCTCAGTGACACTGATAAGTGCAGACCAGCCCTTTTTAACGGGTGTGGGTGCCCTGATTCATTATAATTATTTCTTCCATTCTGCCACTTTATTATTTTTTTCCCCTCTTGGTCTTCATTCTTATCCTATTCTTTTAAGCTCTGGTCTTTTTCTTTGCTTTCTCTTTGCTCAGCACTATTTGAATAATTATATGTCATCTAATCACATTTAAAAAATTATTTTAAAATTATAAGTGAGTGCTTTCTAAGTTATATTCCTAAGACACTTCACCCTTGATTTAGCCTGCGATGATGATACATGGTTTCTAGATTGAAGACTCTACAGAAATGAAGCATGTATCCTAGCTTAAATTCTTTACAGTCTTGTGAGAAAGATGAGAAATGTAATGGACAGACAACATGGCAATGTAGTGTAAAAATATGCAAGTTATGCATTTCCAACAAGTATTGTGCTGTGGGAGTTGATCAGTTTTGTTCCACACTTGCTGAATGGTAATCATGTGCTTTGAGTCCATGGTCAGGTAATGTCAGAGTTTCTTAGACTTTGTAGGTGAACACAGGCTTCTGATGGTCCTCTGAAATGTGTAGAATTGTTTATTTGGGGCTAGCTGAAGAATGAAATCTATCAAAGTTCCTGCAATGGTTATTCACCCCAGAACTGCAAGGCTGGGTGCAGAGCATGGCTACTCTTTCATTTCTTAAGATTTTGCCCCAGAGTCAAAAGAATGAAGACACTTTGATTCAGAAAACAGCTCATACCATATGTTCCTTCAAACCCTTAGCATTGACATCTTGCAGGGAGAAAGGAACCTTTTAATTTTTTTTCAGTTTATGAAGGATATCTGTGCCAGAGAACTTCATAAATCTTATGAAATTTGAGCAAACTATGGCTAAAACATGGATAAATGATGAGACTGTTACTTGGCCAAATTTGAAGCACCTCTGACCAACTGGAAAAGCAGTTGGTCTCAGTGATTCAGGTTGTAGGAGGCCTGCAAACCCCCTATAAATTCTGTATGCATTTGGTTATATGCATTTCTATGGAAGACATTTAATTCTAAAAGTGAAGATAATTAATATTATTTTAAAGATGTAGAACCTTGCATTTGAAGAGATTTAAAGACACACCTAGGAGCAAACAATCAGAGATACATACATCTGGTTTTAAAACTTTATACTTTATTTTTTTTGAGATAGGGTCTTGCTTTGTAATTCAGGCTGGCCCTCAGCTGACTATGTAGCCCAGGCAAGCTTTGAACTCAGCAATCTTCCTGCCTCTGCCTCCTGAGTGCTGGGTTTACAGGCATAAGTCACCATACCCAGTATTGTTGTATGTGGTTACCAGGGA